>JAQFWZ010000004.1:61367419-61637419 GCA_027789725.1 Dendropsophus ebraccatus
CACATATACCTTTGCACATTGAACTCTTCACACACATAGTGGAATAACTTTTTGTAGCTGGGTGCAGTCTAGAAAGGGTTAAATTATCAGGCAGAGGCCCTATACTAATAACCCTCCCCCACCCCCTCCTCCCGACTGAAGCTGCAGAGGCTCCTGAGCTAAGGTGGAAAGGATTAGAAAGTATAGACTGTGGGGAATGAAGCTGCCATCACCCCCCACTTCACAATTACATACACCCCAACACTACACTGCTGATCCCCCACAGTGACCCCCCCCCTCCCCCTGCAGACAGCAGCAGCACTTACAGGGTGGCTCTCTTCAGCTGTGTGCAGGCCGGGTCGGGGGAGGAGACGCCTCACACAGGAGCTGCTGCCTGTGCAGTGTCCCAGAACATGCAGACTACTACTCCTATTATGGCCATTTCTCTTGCTGTGTCAATGCCTGTTCTGGTAAGTGTTTGCACTGCAACTGCTGCTGGTTTCCCCCTAGTATTCTCTGGTAATGTGCATTTTCATGTGTATTGTCATGTATTCTTGTGTATTATTACAGTGTACAGTGGTATGCAAGGCTGTTGATCACGTGACCTGTAACCATGGTTCCTCCAATGGCCGACTAGTTCTGGCCAGGAGCAACCATGTGACCTCCCACTTCCTCCTAACAAGTTAGTCTTCCCCCTGCTTCCAAGCAAGGAGGATGTGTGTCGTCCCTCTCCTGCCTCAGAGGAGTTGGGCTTCTTCTCTGCAGCTCCCACTTCACCACTAGAAGTGTGGATCAGATGCTCTGCAGTATTCAAGTCTTCGGCTGTATCTGCCTGCTCAAGTGTCCGGAGTCTTCTCTCTCATCTGGGTGTCATTCCGTTATCTCTCCTCATCGCTGCAAGGATTCACAGCAAGTATTATTCTCAAGCTAATCCACCCAGCAACGCTATTCCTCTCATACTCCTACTCCCATCATCCGGCACTTATTCTCACAGCCTATGCAGCACCACTCCTGCTTTATTTGTCAAAGCCTGATATATACCCGGTTGCATCCGGACAGAACTGTTGCTACTAGTTACCTTATCTATAATAAAACCGCTGTTACTGAACCCTGGCATTGGTGTCCACTAACTGGTGCCCTGACTAGGTGCAGCGAAGAATCGCATGCCCATCATCACCCGCAGATTCCACAGACCGGTCCTACAGCTGTGCCGCCCTCAGGCCTATACCGTGACCAGTATAACCCCTGCAGCTGCCCCGGTCATTGCCCGCTCATAACACCAGCACTGCGGAAGTGGCCCCCAGGGGCCAGGGCATCGCATTTGGCGTCACGAACAGGATACAGACTGTGTTGTGCTAACTGTCAGTGTCCCCAGAACTGTACTGCTAATCCCCCCAGAGGCTTTGCTATTGCCGCGCTGCGGCCTGCTAAGGGGTCAAGTCAGCCGGTGACGCACTGTCTTCGCACGCGCGCGCGCTCCGCCCCGGCCCTGCAGTATCCAAGCCTCTGTTGCAGGAGGGAAGGAGATTGTGCCCGGACCGCCGGAAGTGTTGATGCTGACTTCCGCCCTATTCCTCTCCGGTCCCGGACACCCTGCCTATCGGTGCCTGCTGTTCCCGCAAGCTCTCCTCGCTCCTACTTTCTTCCAGGCGCCTTCCACCAGAACCCCTCGTCATGTCCACCGGCCATCACAGTGACTCTGACGGGTCCGGCAGTTCGCCGACGGCCCGAAGAAGGCTTCCCGCGGCTCCCGTTGCTATGGCTACCGCAGCGGTCCCATTCTTCATTGGGCCCAACAATCTTCCCAGTTATAAAGGAGAACCCCACACGTTGGCTGATTTCAAGGAAAAAATTTCCCGCACCCTTGAACTTGTCTCACTCTCTCCCACTCAGCAGGTGCAGTTGCTGCTAGGACAACTTGAGGGTCCCGCTGCCGAGGAGGTGCGGTCATGGCCAGCTACGGAGAAAGCTAATGTACAACAGATCCTGACCCGGCTGAGTAAAGAATTTGAGGTACAGTCACCCACGGAGGTCCGCCTTAAGTTTTATGACCGACGACAAAGGCCAGGTGAGACCCTCAGAGACTATGCACTAGCACTCCAATCTGCCTACCGGGCCCTGAGACAGGTTGATACCATAGACCCCTCAGCTGTGGAGAGTATGATCACTGACCGCTTCATAGAGGGGGTGGACTCTAGACTCATCCAGAGCCAACTGCGTATGCTAGCTGCCCAAAACCCTACAATGCCTTTCCTGGACTTCAAGACTCTGGCTCTGAGGGTGGTTGGCATTGACAATCCCTGTGCCGGCTGTACTCCAGATTCGGATTGCCCGGATCCGGTGGGACCTATACCCCCACCTCCAGTGCCCACTATGGTTCCACCAGTTTCCGCTATACAAGCTGCCCAACAGTCTATCCCGGCTAATTCACCAGCGATCCCTGCTCTCCTTACGCAAGTGGTTGACTCTCTCTGCCAAGCCCTAAGGGGGCTACAAGGGGCCTATCCAACACCTCCACCACCACAGGACCCCTGCCCTGAGTATTCAGTTCCCGATCGGCCTCCTCCACCGAGACTTAGATCCCCTGAGCGCCCCTATTGCCGCCACTGTAGGCGACATGGACACTACCGCTCTCAGTGCTATCAGTTAAACGGGCTACCCCTGGGTCCGAGGGCCAACACCCAGGAGGTCGAGATCCAGGCCCGCAGGAAGCACAGTGGTTCTCAAGGTTCCTCTCACAATGCCCGCATGTGACTCTCTGGGTGGACGGAGTCCCCCTGGAGGCTCTGGTAGATACAGGTTCCCAGGTTACCACTATCCCGAGGCATGTGTTTGAAGAACATTGGGATCTGAGAACCCTAGGTCCAGTTGAGAAATACCGTCTGAAACTTATTGCTAGTAATGGTCGTCCTATTGTGCAACTAGGTTACTGGGAACCCACTGTCTGCATAGGGAAGCGGGAGCTAGCGCGTCAGGGTATCATTGTTACTGAGGCTCAGGGAGATAGTGGGACCGTGGTATTAGGCATGAATATTATCCGCCATGTATTCACTGAAGTGTTGGATGCCTTGAATGCCTCTATGTCTTGTGCTATGTCTCCTCAGTACAGGCAAGCCGTTCAGAAGACCATAAAGGTGCTCGCCGCTCAGCGGAAATTTGCCAATCCTCGAGGAGATATCTGCCGTGTCCGCACTAGAGATGCTCGTCCGATCACCATCCCAGCTAACAGTGAGTTCCTCATCTGGTGCAGGGTCCGTCCAGGCCTCAACAATGCTGATTATGTGGCCCTTCTGGATGCTATTGAAATTGAGGGGCAACCTCTTGTCAGGGCCGCTAGGAGCCTGGTGACCGTCTCCAATGGTCAGGTCCCTGTCCGTCTGGTGAACCTTGGAGACTCCTCAGCTGACCTACCCAAGTTCACCACCGTGGCCATGTTATACCAACTCGATCCTGAGGACATCATCTGTGAGGAGACCATCGCCTATCAGAGTTCCATCCATGGTACTCAAAGGGACTCAAACAGGGCTCTCGCCCCTTGGTGGGATGAACTCCATATTGGCGATGCCAATACCCCACTTGAATACCTCCACGGCATCCTCAAGGTGGCCAAAAGGTATCACGAGGCCTTCAGCAAACACTCCCTCGATTTCGGGAAGACCAACCTGGTCCAGCATCGGATCAACACTGGGGACCATCTGCCTATCAAAGAGAAACATCGGCCAATCCCTCCTGCCAGCTATCAGCAGGTCAAGAAACTGCTCAAGGAGATGAAAGACTCTAACGTTATCCAAGAGAGTCAGAGTCCGTGGGCTGCCCCTATTGTCCTCGTGAGGAAGAAAGACGGTAACATCCGGTTCTGCGTGGATTATAGGAAGATAAACACAATCACCCACAAGGATGCCTATCCTTTGCCCCGGATCGAAGAGTCTATTGCTGCTTTGGGGTCAGCCGCCTACTTCTCCACCTTGGACCTCACCAGTGGGTACTGGCAGGTGCCCATGGCACCCGAAGACCGTGAGAAGACGGCCTTCACCACCCCCATGGGACTATTCGAATTCACCAGCATGCCCTTCGGTCTGTGCAACGCCCCCGCTACCTTCCAGCGGTTGATGGAAAGGTGTCTCGGCCATCTCAACTTTCAGAGTGTCCTGCTCTACCTAGATGATGTGATTGTCTATTCACGTACCTACGAAGATCACGTCCATCATCTGGCTGAAGTGTTCCAGGTCCTAATCGATCACGGCCTGAAAATCAAGCCTTCCAAGTGCCACCTTCTCAAACCCCAAGTGAACTATCTGGGGCACGTTGTGAGTGCTGAGGGGATACGACCCGATCCAGAGAAGATCTCGGCTGTGGAACACTGGGATACCCCTAAGACCGTCAAGGAGGTGAGAAGCTTTCTGGGATTTGCCGGCTATTACCGCCGCTTCATTCCCCACTTTGCCCAAGTGGCCGAGCCCCTCAATGAGTTACTCCGGGGTTGCCCTCGAGAAAGCTACAACCGACGACTCCCCGTCGAGTGGTCCGAACGGCAGGAGGTTGCTTTTCAAACCCTGAAACGCCTGTTGACCACGCCTCCTATCCTGGCCTACCCGGACTATAACCTTCCTTTCCGGCTTTACACAGACGCCAGCTTCCAAGGCCTGGGAGCTGTGCTGTCCCAGGTTCAAGATGGCCAAGAGAGAGTCGTAGCTTATGCCAGCCGGAGTCTTCGGGGTACACAAGACGGAGGCCACTATCCGACAGCGGTTCTACTGGATCGGGATGAGGGCTGACATCGAGAACTGGTGTGCTGAGTGCCCTGCCTGTAATATCTCCAAAGCTGGGGGAAGAGAAGTCAGGGCCCCTTTGCATCCAATCACCTCCCACCGGCCGAATCAGCTAGTCGCCCTGGACCATGTGAAGCTGGCCCCTACAAGATGCGGGTATACCTACGCCCTCACCATGGTCGACCATTACTCCAAGTGGGTAGTCGTGGTACCTGTCAGGGACTTGACCGCCAAGACCACCGCCCTTACTTTTTACAAGGAGTATGTAAAGCACTATGGGTGCCCAGAGTCTCTGCTGACGGACCGGGGACCGGCCTTCGAGTCGCAACTTTTCCAGGAGCTGTGTGCCTACCATGAATGTAAGAAGCTCCGCACCACGGCCTATCACCCTCAAGGGAATGGTCTGTGTGAAAAAGTTAACCAGGTCTTTATCAACATGCTCCGAACGGCTTCAGTGACCAAGAGAGTAGAGTGGCCCCACTTGTTGGATGAACTAGTGGAGATCTATAACAATACCACTCATTGTTCCACTGGCTACTCCCCGTTCTACCTGATGTTCGGCCGCCAAGGCCAACTTCCTCAGGACCGTGCTCTTGGAGTCCAAGCTCCTGACACCTTCAACCCCCTACCTGAAACGGACTGGGTTCGGGAGCATCAGAGGAGAATCCAGGATGCCCGGGAAATTGTTGACCGGAGGATGGGGGAAGCTCAGCAGCGCCAAGAGGATGCCTACAACCTAAGGGCGAATGCCACACCACTACAAGTGGGAGATAAAGTTTGGCTAAAGAAATATCATCGCTCTCACAAACTTGAAAGCCTTTGGGAGCCTGAGCCCTATGTCATCTCCTCTATCCCTTACCCAGAGACTGATGTGTATGAAGTGAAAAAGCCAGGGCTAGCCCCGCAGACGGTGCACCGGAATAGGATAAAACGTTGCACTAAGGAGGACCTACAGGGCCTTACAGCACCGTGTCCGGTACCTGCATCCACGCCTCCGGCTCCCCCAGCAGCTCCAGCTAAACCTCTCTCTCTGGAAGAAATGTTCCAAGTTGAACCGTTCCTCATGGCCATAGGCTATCCAGCGGTCCCTGTGCACATTCCAGTGGCCCCTCCACTTCCAATTGTGCCTCCAACGACTCCATCTTTACAACCAGACACTGGGGGTGATCTTCCACCTGTACCTGCACCAATCACTGTTGAAGAGGATCCTCCGCTGAGACGGTCTGAGCGCTCTACCAGAGGAATTCCTCCACTTCGCTACAGAGACCAGAGTCCTTAACTGTTTCTGTTGTCTAACTGTTTCACCATTCTAGTGTATGCAACGTTCAAGGTTCGTGCCTGGTCCTCCTGACCAAGTTCCCTGTACTAACCAGCCATGAGCTGATGGACACTTACCATAACAGAAAGTTCTCTAGTGCCTGTCCCAGAGCCTTTTACATGGACGATGTTCTAATTGCCTAAAAGAGACTCTACCTAACAGAGACACTTAACCCATTCCTTCCTAATGCACTTTCCTGTGATTGTGTGTTCCACACAGGGTATTATTGCACTTATTTCATTATTGCACTTATTGTACTATTGTATTCCAGTGTTATCAAAGTCTTTGTATTTCCTCCTCTGAGTAAGCAAAAGGTTACATAGATTGCCTCAGAGTAGAGCGCCTCTTTTGTAAAACTGTATATTTTCCAGTGTCTAAGTCAGATAGCTCCTCCTCTGAGTAAGAGAAGTCAGGTTACATATACCTCAGAGAAAGTTCAGTTTATGTAGGAGTGTATTTTCTCATCCAGTCTCAGTATTGTGTATTATTATCATATCTATAGCTGGAAAGATTTAGTTGAGCCAGTTCGTATGCAGATTTTTCTCAGATTTTCATTCAGATTTTCCTCAGATTTTCATTCAGATTTCTCTCAGGTTTCATTCAGATTCATGTGAGCCAGTTCTCCTCAAGACCTCGCAGTATTTGTTGTCTGTTGTGTTTCCCTTCCTTTTTGTTTCCAGAATTTGTTCGCCTCTGTCTTGTCCCAACACAGTAGTTATCACACATAGTCATACCTAACCTTCACACTGGTCCATACATATTGCACCTTGGATATCTTTTCGTGTGTTTGGTCTGTGGAGTGCTTGTGTGTGTGATTGAGTGGTATGAAAGGGAGCTCCCCATGTATGTTTGCTTTTATTATTTTGTTCTTTTCTCTTCCAGGTATCCAAGACACTACTCAGACACGCCAAGATAGTACACAGGTCTTCACGTTCTCCTCCAGTAGGGTAACACATTTAACAGAAAACCTACTGTCTAACTGGCTGGAATATTGAGGGTCACCCGCCAGCAGTTAAGTTGTCCTGGCTTACACGTCAGATGGTTCACGCACTAGCTACCTGGTCGCCAGAGTACGTTAGGCACCCCTAGGTGAAGTCCTGCCACTAGGGTTTCTCATCTTCTCTCTCTTCTTACCTGTGCCTTGGGCGTGGGAAACACACACCTCATCACACTCACTCTCATCATTCATTCCTGTTGTTTGATTGTCCAGTCTATTCATGTTTGCTGCCTTCTAGATTCGCCGGGGTCGGCTCAAATTTGCTAGGGAGGTATGCAGTGTCCCAGAACATGCAGACTACTACTCCTATTATGGCCATTTCTCTTGCTGTGTCAATGCCTGTTCTGGTAAGTGTTTGCACTGCAACTGCTGCTGGTTTCCCCCTAGTATTCTCTGGTAATGTGCATTTTCATGTGTATTGTCATGTATTCTTGTGTATTATTACAGTGTACAGTGGTATGCAAGGCTGTTGATCACGTGACCTGTAACCATGGTTCCTCCAATGGCCGACTAGTTCTGGCCAGGAGCAACCATGTGACCTCCCACTTCCTCCTAACAAGTTAGTCTTCCCCCTGCTTCCAAGCAAGGAGGATGTGTGTCGTCCCTCTCCTGCCTCAGAGGAGTTGGGCTTCTTCTCTGCAGCTCCCACTTCACCACTAGAAGTGTGGATCAGATGCTCTGCAGTATTCAAGTCTTCGGCTGTATCTGCCTGCTCAAGTGTCCGGAGTCTTCTCTCTCATCTGGGTGTCATTCCGTTATCTCTCCTCATCGCTGCAAGGATTCACAGCAAGTATTATTCTCAAGCTAATCCACCCAGCAACGCTATTCCTCTCATACTCCTACTCCCATCATCCGGCACTTATTCTCACAGCCTATGCAGCACCACTCCTGCTTTATTTGTCAAAGCCTGCTATATACCCGGTTGCATCCGGACAGAACTGTTGCTACTAGTTACCTTATCTATAATAAAACCGCTGTTACTGAACCCTGGCATTGGTGTCCACTAACTGGTGCCCTGACTAGGTGCAGCGAAGAATCGCATGCCCATCATCACCCGCAGATTCCACAGACCGGTCCTACAGCTGTGCCGCCCTCAGGCCTATACCGTGACCAGTATAACCCCTGCAGCTGCCCCGGTCATTGCCCGCTCATAACACCAGCACTGCGGAAGTGGCCCCCAGGGGCCAGGGCATCGCACCTGTACAGGATGCTCTGCAGAGCCGCAGGGGGAACGTTGGGGAGTCCCTGCTGCCTCCTCTATCCTCTTCAGTTTACTCCCAGGCCACAAAGGAGCCCCCAGGAGCCAGGTGCTGTGTGTGGGGGCGCATCAGAGCCTGCTGCCCTGTGCAGAACATCACTGATGCTGTGTGTGGTGAGGAAGGGATGGCGCCCCCTAGCTGTCAGCGCCCCGTGCAGTAGCCCGGCCTGCACGGTGCTAGAAACGGCCCTAGTATATACCACATTGTACCATCTGTCCACACATAAAGCGGCTATATGGTATATACGGCATTGTACCATCTGTCCAGTACACATACAGCAGCTATCTATATCATAAAAATCAAAGTCCTTCTGTCTGTCTGTCCTCTATAGACTTCCAAACGCCTGAACCGTTTGACCCCAAATTTGGCCCACAGATACATTGGGTGCCCGGGAAGGTTATTGCGAAGGTCCCGTCCCCGCCAGATGTACAGGAGGGAAGGGGGAGGGGAAAGAGAGGCGCCCCATAGAGATGAATGGGAAAATCTCCTCACTGCAAACACAGGTGATATAATTAGCTGCAGCAGACACGGCAGTTGGAGCCTTAGCAACCAATAGGATTACTGCTTTCATTTTCACAGGGAGCAATGGTTGCTAGGGAAGCTGCCTCACAACATCCACAGTAATAACTGGTAGACCCCCTACTCCAACTATACAGTACATGTATACAGGACCGCCTACTCCATCTATACAGTACATGTATATACAGGACCCCCTACTCCATCTATACACTACATGTATATACAGGACCCTCTACTCCATCCATACAGTACATGTATATACAGGACCCCCTACTCCATCCATACAGTACATGTATATACAGGACCCCCTACTCCATCTATACAGTACATGTATATACAGGGCCCCCTACTCCATCTATACAGTACATGTATACAGGACCCCCTACTCCATCTATACAGGACATGTATATACAGGGCCCCCTACTCCAACTATACAGTACATGCATATACAGGGCCCACTACTACATCTATACAGTACATGTATATACAGGACCCCCTACTCCATCTATACAGTATATGTATATACAGGACCCCCTACTACATCCATACAGTACATGTATACAGGACCCCCTACTCCATCTATACAGTACATGTATATACAGGACCCCCTACTATCTATACAGTACATGTATACAGGACCCCCTACTCCAACTATACAGTACATGTATACAGGACCGCCTACTCCATCTATACAGTACATGTATATACAGGACCCCCTACTCCAGCTATACAGTACATGTATATACAGGGCCCCCTACTACATCCATACAGTACATGTATACAGGACCCCCTACTCCATCTATACAGTACATGTATATACAGGACCCCCTACTATCTATACAGTACATGTATACAGGACCCCCTACTCCATCTATACAGTACATGTATACAGGACCCCCTACTCCATCTATACAGTACATGTATACAGGACCCCCTACTCCATCTATACAGTACATGTATATACAGGAGCCCCTACTCCATCCATACAGTATATGTATATACAGGACCCCCTACTCCATCTATACAGTACATGTATACAGGACCCCTACTCCATCTATACAGTACATGTATATACAGGACCCCCTACTCCATCTATACAGTACATGTATACAGGACCCCCTACTCCATCTATACAGTACATGTATATACAGGACCCCATACTCCATCTATACAGTACATGTATACAGGACCCCCTACTCCATCTATACAGTACATGTACACAGGACCCCCTACTCCATCTATACAGTACATGTATATACAGGACCCCCTACTCCATATATACAGTACATGTATACAGGGCCCCCTACTCCATCTATACAGTACATGTATATACAGGACCCCCTACTCCAGCTATACAGTACATGTATATACAGGACCCCCTACTCCATCTATACAGTACATGTATATACAGGACCCCCTACTCCATCTATACAGTACATGTATACAGGACCCCCTACTCCATCTATACAGTACATGTATATACAGGACCCCCTACTCCATCTATAGAGTACATGTATACAGGGCCCCCTACTCCATCTATACAGTACATGTATACAGGGCCCCCTACTCCAACTATACAGTACATGTATATACAGGACCCTCTACTCCATCTTTACAGTACATGTATATACAGGACCCCCTACTCCATCTATACAGTACATGTATATACAGGACCCCCTACTCCATCTATACAGTACATGTATACAGGGCCCCCTACTTAATCTATACAGTACATGTATATACAGGACCCCCTACTCCATCTATACAGTACATGTATATACAGGACCCCCTACTCCATCTATACAGTACATGTATACAGGGCCCCCTACTCCATCTATACAGTACATGTATACAGGACCCCCTACTCCATCTATACAGTACATATATATACAGGACCCCCTACTCCATCTATACAGTACATGTGTATACAGGACCCCCTACTCCATCTATACAGTACATGTATATACAGGACCCCCTAATCCATCTATACAGTACATGTATATACAGGACCCCCTAATCCATCTATACAGTACATGTATATACAGGGCCCCCTACTCCATCTATACAGTACATGTATACAGGGCCCCCTACTCCATCTATACAGTATATTTATACAGGGCCCCCTACTCCATCTATACAGTACATGTATACAGGGCCCCCTACTCCATCTATACAGTACATGTATACAGGACCCCCTACTCCATCTATACAGTACATGTATATACAGGACCCTCTACTCCATCTATACAGTACATGTATATACAGGACCCCCTAATCCATCTATACCAGGGGTGGGGAACCTCCGGCCCGCGGGCCGCATCCGGCCCCTGAGACCTCCCGATGCGGCCTGCGGCCCGCGGCTCCCCTGTGAAACGCGCTGCTCTGGAGGAAGGAAGGAGCCGGCGCACACAGCATCCTCTGTGACAGCTGCCGTGCTGTCTGTGTCGGCTCCTTCCTCCTCCAAAGCGGTGCGTGTCTTCAGTCTCCTGCGGGCCGCGCGCGATGACGTCATTTCATCGCGCGCCGCCTGCAGGAGAAGACCGGCACAGAGGACCTGGGAGAGAATAGGACCTGGGCGGAGGTAAGGTGAGTGGGATGTTTATTTTTTTTTATTTGGGGGTTAAATAGGCTACCAGGAACATGCCTGATGGGGGGGGATAACTAGGCTACCAGGGACATGACTGATGGGGGGGGGGGGGGATAACTAGGCTATCAGGGACATGACTGATGGGGGGGGATAACTAGGCTACCAGGGACATGACTGATGGGGGGGGATAACTAGACTACCAGGGACATGACTGATGGGGGTTAACTAGTCCACCAGGGACATGAGTGATGGGGGGGGGGATAACTAGGCTACTAGGGACAAGACTGTTGGGGGTTAACTAGGCTACCAGGGACATGACTGTTGGGGGTTAACTAGGCTACCAGGGACATGACTGTTGGGGGTTAACTAGGCTACCAGGGACATGCCTGATGGGGGGGTTAACTAGTCCACCAGGGACATGCCTGATGGGGGGGATAACTAGGCCACCAGGGACATGCCTGTTGGGGGTTAACTAGGCTACCCGGGACATGACTGTTGGGGGTTAACTGGTCCACCAGGGACATGCCTGATGGGGGTTAACTAGGCTACCCGGGACATGACTGTTGGGGGTTAACTGGTCCACCAGGGACATGCCTGATGGGGGTTAACTAGGCTACCAGGGACATGACTGGGGGGGTTAACTAGGCTACCAGGGACAGGCCTGATGGGGGTTAACTAGGCCACCAGGGACATGACTGTTGGGGGTTAACTAGGCCACCAGGGACATGACTGTTGGGGGTTAACTAGGCCACCAGGGACATGACTAATGGGGGTTAACTAGGCCACCAGGGACAGGCCTGATGGGGGGTTAACTAGGCTACCAGGGACATGCCTGATGGGGGGGTTAACTAGTCCACCAGGGACATGCCTGATGGGGGGGATAACTAGGCCACCAGGGACATGCCTGATGGGGGTTAACTAGGCTACCCGGGACATGACTGTTGGGGGTTAACTGGTCCACCAGGGACATGCCTGATGGGGGTTAACTAGGCTACCCGGGACATGACTGTTGGGGGTTAACTGGTCCACCAGGGACATGCCTGATGGGGGTTAACTAGGCTACCAGGGACATGACTGGGGGGGTTAACTAGGCTACCAGGGACAGGCCTGATGGGGGTTAACTAGGCCACCAGGGACATGACTGTTGGGGGTTAACTAGGCCACCAGGGACATGACTGTTGGGGGTTAACTAGGCCACCAGGGACATGACTAATGGGGGTTAACTAGGCCACCAGGGACAGGCCGGATGGGGGGTTAACTAGGCTACCAGGGACATGCCTGATGGGGGGTTAACTAGGCCACCAGGGACATGCCTGATAGGGGTTAAGTAGGCTACCAGGGACAGGCCTGATGGGGGTTAACTAGGCTACCAGGGACAGGCCTGATGGGGGTTAACTAGGCTACCAGGGACATGCCTGATGGGGGTTAACTAGGCTACCAGGGACAGGCCTGATGGGGGTTAACTAGGCCACCAGGGACAAGACTGATGGGGGTTAACTAGGCTACCAGGGACATGCCTGATGGGGGTTAACTAGGCTACCAGGGACATGCCTGATGGGGGTTAACTAGTCCTTCAGGGACAAGACTGATGCGGGTTAACTAGTCCACCAGGGACATGACTGATGGGGGTTAACTAGGCTACCAGGGGCATGACTGATGGGGGTTAACTAGGCCACCAGGGGCATGACTGATGGGGGTTAACTAGGCTACCAGAGACATGCCTGATGGGGGTGATAACTAGGCTACCAGGGACATGCCTGATGGGGGTTAACTAGGCTACCAGGGACATGGCTGGGGGTTAACTACAATAGCAGGGGCACTAGGCGAACAATACCTTGCCTTGCCCTGGGTGCTGCAAACCCACGCTACTAACTGCCGCGCACGGTATGCGGCCCTCAAATGATTTTACTAATGCCCGACCGGCCCTCGACATGGAAAAGGTTCCCCACCCCTGATCTATACAGTACATGTATATACAGGGCCCCCTACTCCATCTATACAGTACATGTATATACAGGGCCCCCTACTCCATCTATACAGTACATGTATACAGGGCCCCCTACTCCATCTATACAGTATATTTATACAGGGCCCCCTACTCCATCTATACAGTACATATATACAGGACCCCCTACTCCATCTATACAGTACATATATACAGGACCCCCTACTACATCTATACAGTACATATATATACAAGACCCCTTACTCCATCTATACAGTACATATATATACAGGACCCCCTACTCCATCTATACAGTACATGTATATACAGGGCCCCCTACTCCATCTATACAGTACATGTATATACAGGGCCCCCTACTGCATCTATACAGTACATGGATATACAGGGCCCCCTACTCCATCTATACAGTACATGGATATACAGGCCCCCCTACTCCATCTATACAGTACATGGATATACAGGGCACTACAGGTTTACCAAATTGACTGGATAACACTGCCACACCAGACCTGACCAATACCGCCAAACTGTGACTGGATAACACCATCATATCAGACCTGCCCAATACCACCATACTGTGACTGGATAACACCGCTATACCAGACCTGACCAATACCGCCATACTGTGACTGGATAACACCGCTATACAGGGCCCCCTACTCCATCTATACAGTACATGTATACAGGGCCCCCTACTCCATCTATACAGTATATTTATACAGGGCCCCCTACTCCATCTATACAGTACATGTATACAGGGCCCCCTACTCCATCTATACAGTACATGTATACAGGACCCCCTACTCCATCTATACAGTACATATATATACAGGACCCCCTACTCCATCTATACAGTACATGTATATACAGGACCCCCTACTCCATCTATACAGTACATGTATATACAGGACCCCCTAATCCATCTATACAGTACATGTATATACAGGGCCCCCTACTCCATCTATACAGTACATGTATACAGGGCCCCCTACTCCATCTATACAGTATATTTATACAGGGCCCCCTACTTAATCTATACAGTACATATATACAGGACCCCCTACTCCATCTATACAGTACATATATACAGGACCCCCTACTACATCTATACAGTACATATATATACAGGACCCCTTACTCCATCTATACAGTACATATATATACAGGACCCCCTACTCCATCTATACAGTACATGGATATACAGGGCCCCCTACTCCATCTATACAGTACATGGATATACAGGGCCCCCTACTCCATCTATACAGTACATGTATATACAGGGCACTACAGGTTTACCAAACTGACTGGATAACACTGCCACACCAGACCTGACCAATACCGCCAAACTGTGACTGGATAACACCATCATATCAGACCTGCCCAATACCACCATACTGTGACTGGATAACACCGCTATACCAGACCTGACCAATACCGCCATACTGTGACTGGATAACACCGCTATACCAGACCTGACCAATACCACCATACTGTGACTGGGTAACACTGTCATAACACACCTGACCAATACCGCCATACTGTAACTGGATAAAACTGTCATACCACACCTGACCAATACCGCCATACTGTGACTGGATAACACTGTCATACCACACCTGACCAATACCGCCATACTGTGACTGGATAACACCACTATACCAGACCTGACCAATACCGCCATACTGTGACTGGAGAACACTGCCACACCAGACCTGACCAATACCGCCATACTGTGACTGGATAACACCGCCATACCAGACATGACCAATACCGACACACTGTGACTAAATAACACTGCCATACCAGACCTGACCAATACCACCATACTGTGACTGGGAAACACTGTCATAACACACCTGACCAATACCACCATACTATCACTGGAAAAAACTGCTATACCAGACCTGACCAATACCGCCATACTGTAACTGGATAACACTGTCATACCAGACCTGACCAATACCGGCAAACTGTGACTGGATAACACTGCCATACCAGACCTGACCAATACCGCCATACTATGACTGGATAACACTGCCACACCAGACCTGACCAATACTGCCATACTGTGACTGGATAACACTGCCATACCACACCTGACCAATACCGCCATACTGTGACTGGATAACACCACTATACCAGACCTGACCAATACCGCCATACTGTGACTGGAGAACACTGCCACACCAGACCTGACCAATACCGCCATACTGTGACTGGAGAACACTGCCACACCAGACCTGACCAATACCACCATACTGTGACTGGATAACACCGCCATACCAGACCTGACCAATACCACCATACTGTGACTGGATAACACTGCCATACCACACCTGACCAATACTGCCATACTGTGACTGGATAACACCACTATACCACACCTGACCAATACCGCCATACTGTGACTGGAGAAGACTGCCACACCAGACCTGACCAATACCGCCATACTGTGACTGGATAACACCGCCATACCAGACATGACTAATACCGACACACTGTGACTAAATAACACTGCCATACCAGACCTGACCAATACCACCATACTGTGACTGGATAACACTGCCATACCACACCTGACCAATACTGCCATACTGTGACTGGATAACACCACTATACCACACCTGACCAATACCGCCATACTGTGACTGGAGAAGACTGCCACACCAGACCTGACCAATACCGCCATACTGTGACTGGATAACACCGCCATACCAGACATGACTAATACCGACACACTGTGACTAAATAACACTGCCATACCAGACCTGACCAATACCGCCATACTGTGACTGGATAACACCGCTATACCAGACCTGACCAATACCGCCATACCCCCCTCGAAAAGACACCAGATTTTCTGGCAAGTCTGAACGGGAGGGTACTGCCCCTCTGCAAGGTGCTACCCCTACGCACCAGACCATGGGTGCCTAATGGTAAATACGACCCTGCAGGTATACAGGACCCCAAAACTATACACTACAGGTGCACAGGACCTCCACCAACTCTATACTACAGTTATACAGGACCTTCAAACTATGCACTACAGGTATACAGGACCCCCGAACTATATAGTACAGGTATACAAGACCTCCACCAATTATACACTTCAGGTATACAGGACCTCCACCAACTATACACTACAGGTATACAGCCCCCCCAACTACACATTACAGGTATACAGGACCCCCCCAACTATACACTATAGGTATACAGCTCCCCACTACAGATATGCGAGACCCCTAAAAACTATACATTGTGGGTATACAGAACCCCTCCAACTATGCACTACAGGTATACACTAATTTCACTGATTAACTCAGATGAAACAATACCTTTAGCTTGGCCTCCTGGGCACCTTAGAACAAATCCAATTAACACACTGACACTTTATACCCGGGCAGCGCCGGGTACATTTTCTAGTATGGTATATATGTCATTGTACCGTCTGCCTAGTACACGTACAGCGGCTATATGGTATATATGGTATATACGCCATTGTACCGTCTGTCCAGCACATATACAGCGGCTATATGGTATATATGGTATATACGCCATTGTACCGTCTGTCCAGCACACATACAGCGGCTATATGGTATATACGACATTGTACCATCTGTCCAGTACATATACAGCGGCTATATGGTATATACGGCATTATACCATCTGTCCAGTACACATACAGCGTATATATGGTATATACGGCATTATACCATCTGTCCAGTACACATACAGCGGCTATATGGTATATACGGCATTATACCATCTGTCCAGTACACATACAGCAGCTATATGGTATATACGACATTGTACCGTCTGTCCAGCACATATACAGCGGCTATATGGTATATATGGTATATACGCCATTGTACCGTCTGTCCAGCACATATACAGCGGCTATATGGTATATATGGTATATACGCTATTGTACCGTCTGTCCAGCACATATACAGCGGCTATATGGTATATATGGTATATACGCCATTGTACCGTCTGTCCAGCACATATACAGCGGCTATATGGTATATACGGCATTGTACCATCTGTCCAGCACACATACAGCGGCTATATGGTATATATGGTATATACGGCATTGTACCATCTGTCCAGTACACATACAGCGGCTATATGGTATATACGGCATTGTACCGTCTGTCCAGCACATATACAGCGGCTATATGGTATATATGTCATTGTACCATCTGTCCAGTACACATACAGCAGCTATATGGTATATACAGCATTGTGACCCCCCCCCCCCATACACAGCTTCGGGGGCCTGGATCACTGATCCTCTCTCCCAGGGGCCGCAGGGTGATCAGACACTAAACCTCTCACCGCCAGTCCCTGACAAAGGCGCAACGTCCACAGGATTGGCAAAACCTACTGTACTACACTGTTATAGATGTTCACAGCATGGGTTGGGGTGATCTCTGACTTGTCCTCTCCTGCATAATAGGAATAGGTGTTGTTTTAAAGAAGAGAAAAGGTCTCTGTACTTCCCATACATCTATCCACTATCACACTCCCGACTAGACTACTACTGACTGGTGGGAGGACCTGGCAGAGCCTAGATGAACTACAGCAGGGACCATCTTGTTGTGCATCCTTTCTCTACCAAGACTTGATTAAAGGGAACCTGTCACCCCCCCGTGCCGGGGTGACAGGCTCCCGACCCCCCGTTAGAGCCCCATATACTCACCTAATCCCGCCGGGTCCCGCTTCTGGATCCAGTCGGGTGACGGAGATCTCAGCCGCTGCAGCCCGGCGCGCGCGCTGAGAGATGAGTCCAACACCCATAGAGAATGACAGGAGAGTCCAGCGCTCCGTCATTCTCTATGAGCGTTGGACTCATCTCTCAGCGCGCGCGCCGGGCTGCAGCGGCTGAGATCTCCGTCACCCGACCGGATCCAGAAGCGGGACCCGGCGGGATTAGGTGAGTATATGGGGCTCTAACGGGGGGTCGGGAGCCTGTCACCCCGGCACGGGGGGTGACAGGTTCCCTTTAAGACTCCTATGTGTTGGTGTGTACTTCCTCTCCCCATGTGATAACTTCCTACAGGGTGTGTAATACCTCCTGTGAGTGGTGGAGAAGAAAGTGCAGAGAAAGTAAAGGAAAATAAAGATAGGTGGAGAAGAGAAGAGAGCTCTTATTGGTGCACAGATTACAAACAAACAATAACCCCTTGTTCACTACAGCTGTGCAATATACAAGTGCTTATACAAATAGTAGCCACATCTAGTAGTAAAACTTAGATATGACTTTATTACAACTTTAGGCCCCGTTCCGACTGAGCAAAACTAGCGGAATTCCGCAACGGAATTGTCCGCCGCGGAAAGCCGTTAGTCTCCCTCTCATAATGGGAGTCTATGGGAGGCGCGCTGAACATGTTCATTCTTCAGTGCAGGGAGAGCAGGAGCACGCGCCTCCCATAGACTCCCATTATGAGCGGGAGGCTAACTGCCCCCAGCCCAGACTATACCCGGTGTAACAGAGTATATACCCCCAGCCCAGACTATATCCGGTGTATATACCCCCAGCCCAGACTATACCCGGTGTAACAGAGTATATACCCCCAGCCCAGACTATACCCGGTGTAACAGAGTATATACCCCCAGCCCAGACTATACCCGGTGTATATACCCCCAGCCCAGACTATACCCGGTGTAACAGAGTATATACCCCCAGCCCAGACTATACCCGGTGTAACAGAGTATATACCCCCAGCCCAGACTATATTCGGTGTATATACCCCCAGCAAAGACTATACCCGGTGTAACAGAGTATATACCCCCAGCCCAGACTATACCCAGTGTAACAGAGTATATACCCCCAGCCCAGACTATACCCGGTGTAACAGAGTATATACCCCCCAGCCCAGACTATACCTGGTGTAACAGAGTATATACCCCCAGCCCAGACTATACCCGGTGTAACAGTGTATATACCCCCAGCCCAGACTATACCCGGTGTAACAGAGTATATACCCCCCAGCCCAGACTATACCCGGTGTAACAGAGTATATACCCCCCAGCCCAGACTATACCCGGTGTAACAGAGTATATACCCCCAGCCCGGACTATACCCGGTGTATCAGAGTATATACCCCCAGCCCAGACTATACCCGGTGTAACAGAGTATATACCCCCAGCCCAGACTATACCCGGTGTAACAGAGTATATACCCCCAGCCCAGACTATACCCAGTGTAACAGAGTATATACCCCCAGCCCAGACTATACCCGGTGTAACAGAGTATATACCCCCAGCCCAGACTATATCCGGTGTAACAGAGTATATACCCCCAGCCCAGACTATACCCGGTGTAACAGAGTATATACCCCCAGCCCAGACTATACCTGGTGTAACAGAGTATATACCCCCAGCCCAGACTATACCCAATGTAACAGAGTATATACCCCCAGCCCAGACTATACCCGGTGTAATAGAGTATATACCCCCAGCCCAGACTATATCCGGTGTATATACCCCCAGCCCAGACTATACCCGATGTAACAGAGTATATACCTCCAGCCCAGACTATACCCGGTGTAACAGAGTATATACCCCCAGCCTAGACTATACCCGGTGTAACAGAGTATATACCCCCAGCCCAGACTATACCCGGTGTAACAGAGTATAAACCCCCAGCCCAGACTATACCCGGTGTAACAGAGTATATACCCCCAGCCCAGACTATACCCGGTGTATATACCCCCAGCCCCGACTATACCTGGTGTAACAGAGTATATACCTCCAGCCCAGACTATACCGGTGTAACAGAGTATATACCCCCAGCCCAGACTGTACCCGATGTAACAGAGTATATACCCCCAGCCCAGACTATACCCGGTGTAACAGAGTATATACCCCCAGCCAGGGGCGTAGCTAATGTCTCCTGGGCCCTGGTGCGAGAGGCCAACTTGGGCCCCCCCCCCCCCCTCCTTTCACGACCAAGTGATGCTATTGTTGTGTGTGTGTATATATATATATATATATATATATATATATATATATATATATATATATATACACACACACACACAGTGGTGCCTTGGATTATGAGCATAATTCGTTCCAGGACCGTGCTTGTAATCCAAATCCACTCTTAAACCAAAGCAAATTTTCCTATAAGAAATCATGTAAATGCAGACAATTGGTTCCGCACCCCAAATATATTTATTATTCTGTACTGTACAGTAATGGAGAGGATGGGAAACACAAGGGCTGACAGAGACTGCAGGGAGCATGAAGGAATGAGCAGTACAGATGTGGGCACATACATGCAGCACTCTCTGTCCGGGGAGAGAGGGGTTACAGCTATGGAGAGATTACCCCCCCACACACAGTCCTGTCCCCTGATGTAAGCCCCAGCCTGAAGGGGATCTGCTATGATTTGGAAGGTGTTTAGAGTACAGTGCTGTAGACCCCGCTATGCAGGCCATGCCCCTTCTCCACTCGCTCTCCCACCCAATACAGGAAGTTCTTAAACCAAAGCAATGTTCTTAAACCAAGTCACAATTTTGAAAAACTGTGAGCTCTTAAACCAAAACGCTCTTAAACGAAGTTACTCTTAAACCAAGGTACCACTGTATGTATATATATATATATATATATATATATATATATATATATATACACACACACACACACCAAGACAGATATTACCTATTACCGCCATACTGTTACCGACCAAATCCTGTATACTGAGACCAATATTACCAGTAATACCAGTATATAGGAAGGAAACATTACCGTCACACCACAACCACTACCATCACCACCATATTGTTACTGACCAAATCCAGTATACTAAATCACCTCATCCAGTCATATAGAGGTGGCCCCAGCTCTACACAGGCTCTATACACCATATACATTACAGTGCAGATATATCAGGTGACTCACAGGGGACGTCTTTTCTGATCGGAGTTCTTTCCTTTTCATCATCTTCTCCATCCGTCCTGGGCCGTTATGAGAACTTCTCCGAGCCACGAATCCACAGAATCTGCCAGACAGACATATTAGGCTCCTCACACTGACACCATCCTCATCTCTCTACACACTGCACATCTGTACTGTCCCCTTTACACCCTCATTTAGTGGGTAGCCCTGACTCTGTGACCTCCTAATAATATATGCCCCCCTCTGTGTATTCCCTCTCCCCCTATGTTGCCCCCCCAAATAGATGGCCCCCTCCCTTATAGATGGCCCCCTCTACCCCCTCCCTTATAGATGGCCCCCTCTACCCCCTCCCTTATAGATGGCCCCCTATACCCGCTCCCTTATAGATGGCCCCCTCTCTCCTCACCCTCCCTTATGGATGGTCCCCTCTCCCCCCACCCTCCCTTATAGATGGTCCCCTCTTCCCCCCACCCTCAGATGCCCCCCTCCTTCCCCCCCACCCTCATAGATGCCCCCCTCCTTCCCCCCCACCCTCATAGATGCCCCCCTCCTTCCCCCCCACCCTCATAGATGCCCCCCTCCTTCCCCCCCACCCTTATAGATGGTCCCCTTCCCCCCCCTCCCTTATAGATGGCCCCCTCTCCCCCCACCCTCCCTTATAGATGGTCCCCTTCCCCCCCCCTCCCTTATAGATGGTCCCCTTCCCCCCCCCCTCCCTTATAGATGGTCCCCTTCCCCCCCCCTCCCTTATAGATGGTCCCCTTCCCCCCCTCCCTTATAGATGGTCCCCTTCCCCCCCTCCCTTATAGATGGTCCCCTTTCCCCCCCTTTATAGATGCTCCCCTTCCTCCCTCCCTTATAGATGGTCCCCTTCCCCCCCCCCACCCTCATAGATGGCCCCCTCTTCCCCCCACCCTCAGATGCCCCCCTCCTTCCCCCCCACCCTCATAGATGCCCCCCTCCTTCCCCCCCACCCTCATAGATGCCCCCCTCCTTCCCCCCCACCCTCATAGATGCCCCCCTCCTTCCCCCCCACCCTCATAGATGCCCCCCTCCTTCCCCCCCACCCTCATAGATGGCCCCCTCCTTTCCCCCCACCCTCATAGATGGCCCCCTCTTTCCCCCCACCCTCATAGATGCCCCCCTCCTTTCCCCCCACCCTCATAGATGGCCCCCTCCTTTCCCCCCACCCTCATAGATGGCCCCCTCCTTTCCCCCCACCCTCATAGATGGCCCCCTCCTTTCCCCCCACCCTCATAGATGGCCCCCTCCTTTCCCCCCACCCTCATAGATGGCCCCCTCCTTTCCCCCCACCCTCATAGATGGCCCCCTCTTCCCCCCACCCTCATAGATGCCCCCTCTTCCCCCCACCCTCATAGATGCCCCCTCCTTTCCCCCCACCCGTACAGGCTGATAAAAAAAACAAAACTTAACTCACCTGACATCGCGCTCCCACGTTGATTCTCACTCCTCCTGGTCTGTCCCCGGCTGCTGCGCGGCTGCCGGGGGTGTCGCGTCTTATCCCCGGCAGCGCGCGCATCCCAGAACTCCCTGCGCGCCGGAAACCGGAAGTCAGGGCCCAAGGCGCGCAGGGAGTTCTGGGATGCGCGCGCTGCCGGGGGTAAGACGCGACACCCCCGGCAGCCGCGCAGCAGCCGGGGGAAGACGGAGCCCGACTCTTGTGACCGCAAGCAAAACAATGCTTGCGGTCACAAGAGTGATTGATCGGGGGGCCCCGCGGGCCCCCCTTGTGGCGGGCCCGGTCGCGGCGGCGACCCCCGCGACCACGGTGGCTACGCCACTGCCCCCAGCCCAGACTATACCCGGTGTAACAGAGTATATACCCCCAGCCCAGACTATACCCGGTGTAACAGAGTATATACCTCCAGCCCAGACTATACCCGGTGTAACAGAGTATATACCTCCAGCCCAGACTATACCTGGTGTAACAGAGTATATACCCCCAGCCCAGACTATACCCGGTGTAACAGAGTATATACCCCCAGCCCAGACTATACCCGGTGTAACAGAGTATATACCCCCAGCCCAGACTATACCCGGTGTAACAGAGTATATACCCCCAGCCCAGACTATACCCGGTGTAACAGAGTATATACCCCCAGCCCAGACTATACCCGGTGTATATACCCCCAGCCCAGACTATACCCGGTGTAACAGAGTATATACCCCCAGCCCAGACTATACCCGGTGTAACAGAGTATATACCTCCAGCCCAGACTATACCCGGTGTAACAGAGTATATACCCCCAGCCCAGACTATACCCGGTGTAACAGAGTATATACCCCCAGCCCAGACTATATCCGGTGTAACAGAGTATATACCCCCAGCCCAGACTATACCCGGTGTAACAGAGTATATACCCCCAGCCCAGACTATACCCGGTGTAACAGAGTATATACCTCCAGCCCAGACTATACCCGGTGTAACAGAGTATATACCCCCAGCCCAGACTATACCCGGTGTAACAGAGTATATACCCCCAGCCCAGACTATACCCGGTGTAACAGAGTATATACCCCCAGCCCAGACTATACCCAGTGTAACAGAGTATATACCCCCAGCCCAGACTATACCCGGTGTATATACCCCCAGCCCAGACTATACCCGGTGTAACAGAGTATATACCACCAGCCCAGACTATACCCGGTGTAACAGAGTATATACCCCCAGCCCAGACTATACTGGTGTATATACCCCCAGCCCAGACTATACCCGGTGTAACAGAGTATATACCCCCAGCCCAGACTATACCCGGTGTAACAGAGTATATACCCCCAGCCCAGACTATACCCGGTGTATATACCCCCAGCCCAGACTATACCCGGTGTAACAGAGTATATACCCCCAGCCCAGACTATACCCGGTGTATATACCCCCAGCCCAGACTATACCCGGTGTAACAGAGTATATACCCCCAGCCCAGACTATACCCGGTGTAACAGAGTATATACCCCCAGCCCAGACTATACCCAGTGTAACAGAGTATATACCCCCAGCCCAGACTATACCCGGTGTATATACCCCCAGCCAGGGGCGGATTAACTTTACCATAGGCCCCGGGCTGTTCACCAAGCCTGGGCCCCCCCACCCCACTGTAACTATGGCAGCACTAGCCTGACGTTCATAGTACAGGACAGATAATGACATGATGTCCTGATTTGTGCAAAATTGCC
This sequence comes from Dendropsophus ebraccatus, assembly GCA_027789725.1. NCBI lineage: Eukaryota > Metazoa > Chordata > Amphibia > Anura > Hylidae > Dendropsophus > Dendropsophus ebraccatus. The sequence goes on from JAQFWZ010000004.1 coordinate 61,391,914, forward strand.
ATAAAAAACTGTGATTTTTGCAAATCAAGGTGGAAGTGTAGCCAGGATACAGTACACCACTGAAAGTATGTCTTTTTGGGTGGTCATGGGCCCCCCCAGGAGCTCAGGGCCTCGGGCTGCCGCCCGAAACGCCCCTATTATAATCCACTACTGCCCCCAGCCCAGACTATACCCGGTGTAACAGAGTATATACCACCAGCCCAGACTATACCCGGTGTAACAGAGTATATACCCCCAGCCCAGACTATACACGGTGTAACAGAGTATATACCCCCAGCCTGGACTATATCCGGTGTAACAGAGTATATACCCCCAGCCCAGACTATACCCAGTGTAACAGAGTATATACCCCCAGCCCAGACTATATCCGGTGTAACAGAGTATATACCCCCAGCCCAGACTATACCCGGTGTAACAGAGTATATACCCCCAGCCCAGACTATACCCGGTGTAACAGAGTATATACCCCCAGCCCAGACTATACCCGGTGTATATACCCCCAGCCCAGACTATACCCGGTGTAACAGAGTATATACCCCCAGCCCAGACTATACCCGGTGTAACAGAGTATATACCACCAGCCCAGACTATACCCGGGGTTAAAATGGCCTACGCTAGATTATACCCCGGATATATTTGAGCCTAGGCCAATTCCTCCCCCCTCAGGCCGTATTCTCCCCCCATAATATGAGCAGCACTGAGTAATAGACACAAGTAGTAATAAATTTTTCATAATTTTTTGGGGGAGATAAGTGAGAAAGGATCAAACTGCATCTTTTTTTTTAGCGTACAGAAAAAAGTAGTCAACTAGATGCTTTTCATCCATGTTTTGATCTGTCTTTGTATTATGTAAGTCAATGGAAAAACAGATCAAAATGGAGGCACACAAACGCATCTGTAAATTATGTAACATACGTAACTATGCACTAATCAGACAGCGCCATCTAGTGTCAGCTAAATGTAAGCTGAAAGGACAGCGCCATCTAGTGTCAGCCCAATGTAAGCACTGTACTGTATATCCCAAAAAGAGGAAGCAGCTGTATGTCCGAGTATAATATTAAAAATTTTAAAAAAATCTGCAACAAATTAGAGATAAAGTGAGAAAAACAGTAAAGTGATAACATTATGGCCTGGAGGGATATATTCTGGCCTAGGCTGTGTTACATCCCCTGGTATAGAATATATCCCCTGGGGCATTAGATGGATGGGTAGAGTTCGACCTAGGCTATGTTACACCCCGGGTATATTCTGGTCTGGGATATTTCTTGAAATCCATCTGTCATTTTTTCTGTCACCAACACTTTTATATTCACTATATACACTAGTTATATTCCTGTATATAGGAGCAGTATTATAGTAGTTATATTCCTGTATATAGGAGCAGTATTATAGTAGTTATATTCCTGTATATAGGAGCAGTATTATAGTAGTTATATTCCTGTATATAGGAGCAGTATTATAGTAGTTATTTTCCTGTATATAGGGGCAGTATTATAGTAGTTATATCCCTGTATATAGGAGCAGTATTATAGTAGTATATTCCTGTATATAGGAGCAGTATTATAGTAGTTATATTCCTGTATATAGGAGCAGTATTATAGTAGTTATATCCCTGTATATAGGAGCAGTATTATAGTAGTATATCCCTGTATATAGGAGCAGTATTATAGTAGGTATATTCCTGTATATAGGAGCAGTATTATAGTAGTTGTATTCCTGTATATAGGGGGCAGTATTATAGTAGTTATATTCCTGTATATAGGAGCAGTATTATAGTAGTTATATCCCTGTATATAGGAGCAGTATTATAGTAGTTATATTCCTGTATATAGGAGCAGTATTATAGTAGTTATATTCCTGTATATAGGAGCAGTATTATAGTAGTTATATCCCTGTATATAGGAGCAGTATTATAGTAGTTATATTCCTGTATATAGGAGCAGTATTATAGTAATTATATTCCTGTATATAGGAGCAGTATTATAGTAGTTATATCCCTGTATATAGGAGCAGTATTATAGTAGTATATTCCTATATATAGGAGCAGTATAATAGTAGTTATATTCCTGTATATAGGAGCAGTATTATAGTAGTATATCCCTGTATATAGGAGCAGTATTATAGTAGTTATATCCCTGTATATAGGAGCTGTATTATAGTAGTATATTCCTGTATATAGGAGCAGTATTATAGTAGTATATTCCTGTATATAGGAGCAGTATTATAGTAGTATATTCCTGTATATAGGATCAGTATCATAGTAGTATATTCCTGTATATAGGAGCAGTATTATAGTAGTTATGCGGTTCAGGGAAGAAACAGAGTGCTGCACCTCACACCTATGGCTGATACTAGTGCCGCTAGGCTAAATAAAAAACACATCAGAATTCTGTATGTGAATTGATCAAGCCATACTGCCCCATGTACCTTGTGCCGGTATCTGATACACATGGGTCCCTACACTAAGTCCACACCGTGCCAGTCAGTGGCCACCAACCCTGCAGGCGCGCACAGTCAGGGAACGGGGGCCATGGGACGGCCCTGCGACCCCCATGCCACAGGACCAGACCCACAAAAACCACACCAGAACCCGGCCAGTACCGCCGGCGGAGAAGGTCGCCCCCAAGCAGCACAAGTCTGGATAAGGTATTATACTCACCATAGCTGCAGCAAACAGAATGGGAAAAAACAGGAGGGATTAAAACCATGTGCACTCAGGTGTTTCTTCCCTGAACCGCATTTTGTTTCTCTCTTTTCTCCGTGTTTTGCACTCCTCCTGGTGAGACCCACATGACCGCAATTAGCAGGAGACACCTGAGTGCACATGGTTTTAATCCCTCCTGTCTTTTCCCATTCTGTCTGCAGCAGCTATGGTGAGTGTAATACCTTATCCAGACTTGTGCTGCTTGGGGGCGACCTTCTCCGCCGGCGGTGCTGGCCGGGTTCTGGTGTGGTGTTTTTGGGTCTGGTCCTGTGGCATGGGGGTCGCAGGGCCGTCCCATGGCCCCCGTTCCCTGGCTGTGCACGCCTGCGGGGTTGGTGGCCACTGACTGGCACGGTGTGGACTTAGTGTAGGGACCCATGTGTATCAGATACCGGCACGAGGTACATGGGGCAGTATGGCTTGATCAATTCATACACAAAATTCTGATGTATTTTTTATTTAGCCTAGGGGCACTAGTATCAGCCATAGGTGTGAGGTGCAGCACTCTGTTTCTTCCCTGAACCGTATTATAGTAGTTATATTCCCTTATATAGGATCAGTATTATATTAGAGCAGTATTATATCTTGTAGCAGAATAAATTTATTTACTTAACATCATACTTTATAAACTATACCGTAACCTTTGAACATTTATATTGCTGAGTATTTATACAGGAATGTGATATGACTATATTACGGTGTAGTAATAACATTATAACCTTTGTAGTATAGCCGTGTGTGATGGAATTTCCTCTGAGCCGTCTTATACATAATGTGGATCCATCATGTGAGACATATTTGAATGGGATCAGACATTTTACACTTACATTTTTAGCTCCTTCGGGTTTATACATCGTCCAGAATTCATGGGATTTTTGACAATAAAGAAATGTAAGTCAGACAGAAGAATGTGGAATGTGAAAATGACTTTCTAGGAAACCGTTATTTTGCTTTCAGGGCCGGCACCAATGTAAGCTGGCTGGGCCTGCACCGTGGCACCTCATCAGACCCCCGCTCTCTTTTATGGTTCATACTTTCGGCCGGTCGTCATTCACACACGTTAGTTTTTGTTCAGAAGAGACAACAATCCCCCCCCCCCCCCCCCCCCCATATAAATGACAGAATGTCCTTCGCACAGCCGGATTAGGGTTATTGTTGTCGTGCTTTAGTGCCTGTTCCTTTTGCTAGAAAGAACAATTTTTGGGTCTGGAATGCAGAGAAAAAAATTTTTTTTACCTCTTTAATGTTTACCGCGTTCATTTTGTTATATAAAGGTGATGAAACTTTACTCTGTGGTCATTACAGTGATGCTACATTTACAGGGTTTTTACTTTGTGTTACTACGTAAAAAAATAATATTCTCTACTTGGCTCGCCCCGGCTCCATCCCCTCTGACTCCATCCTCTCTGACTCTATCTCCCCTGACTCCATCCCCTCTGACTCCATCCTCTCTGACTCTATCGCCCCTGTCTCCATCCTCTCTGACTCCATCCCCTCTGACCCCATCGCCCCTGGCTCCATCCTCTCTGACTCCATCCCCTCTGTTTTCATTGCCCCTGGCTCCATCCCCTCTGACTTCATTGGCCCTGACTCCATCCCCTCTGTCTTCATCGCACCTGGCTCCATCCCCTCTGACTGCATCCCCTCTGACTTCATCGCCCCTGGCTCCATTCTCTCTGACTCTATTGCCCCTGACTCCATCCCCTCTGACTCCATCGCCCCTGACTCCATCCTCTCTGACTCCATCCCCTCTGACTTCATCCCCCCTGGCTCCATTTTCTCTGACTCCATCCTCTCTGACTCCATCCTCTCTGACTCCATCCCCTCTGACTCCATCCTCTCTGACTCCATCCCCACTGACTTCATCGCCCCTGTCTCCATCCCCTCTGACTCCATCGCCCCTGACTCCATCCTCTCTGACTCCATCCCCTCTGACTTCATTGCCCCTGACTCCATCCCCTCTGACTCCATCCTCTCTGACTCCATCCTCTCTGACTCCATCCCCTCTGACTCCATCCTCTCTGACTCCATCCCCACTGACTTCATCGCCCCTGTCTCCATCCCCTCTGACTCCATCCTCTCTGACTCCATCCCCTCTGACCCCATCGCCCCTGGCTCCATCCTCTCTGACTCCATCCCCTCTGTTTTCATTGCCCCTGGCTCCATCCCCTCTGACTTCATTGGCCCTGACTCCATCCCCTCTGTCTTCATCGCACCTGGCTCCATCCACTCTGACTGCATCCCCTCTGACTCTATTGCCCCTGACTCCATCCCCTCTGACTCCATCGCCCCTGACTCCATCCTCTCTGACTCCATCCTCTCTGACTGCATCCCCTCTGACTTCATCGCCCCTGGCTCCATCCTCTCTGACTCTATTGCCCCTGACTCCATCCCCTCTGACTCCATCGCCCCTGACTCCATCCTCTCTGACTCCATCCTCTCTGACTCCATCCTCTCTGACTCCATCCCCTCTGACTCCATCCTCTCTGACTCCATCCCCACTGACTTCATCGCCCCTGTCTCCATCCCCTCTGACTCCATCCTCTCTGACTCCATCCCCTCTGACCCCATCGCCCCTGGCTCCATCCTCTCTGACTCCATCCCCTCTGTTTTCATTGCCCCTGGCTCCATCCCCTCTGACTTCATTGGCCCTGACTCCATCCCCTCTGTCTTCATCGCACCTGGCTCCATCCACTCTGACTGCATCCCCTCTGACTCTATTGCCCCTGACTCCATCCCCTCTGACTCCATCGCCCCTGACTCCATCCTCTCTGACTCCATCCTCTCTGACTCCATCCCCTCTGACTTCATCGCCCCTGGCTCCATCCTCTCTGACTCTATTGCCCCTGACTCCATCCCCTCTGACTCCATCGCCCCTGACTCCATCCTCTCTGACTCCATCCTCTCTGACTCCATCCCCTCTGACTTCATCGCCCCTGGCTCCATTTTCTCTGACTCTATTGCCCCTTACTCTATCGCCCCTGACTCCATCCTCTCTGACTCTTATCGCCCCTGACTCCATCGCCCCTGGCTCCATCCCCTCTGACTGCATCCTCTCTGACTTCATCGCCCCTGGCTCCATCCTCTCTGATTCTATCGCCCCTGACTCCATCCCCTCTGACTTCATCGCCCCTGGCTCCATCCCCTCTGACTCCATCGCCCCTGGCTCCATCCTCTCTGACTCTATCACCCCTGACTCCATCCTCTCTGACTCCATCCCCTCTGACTCCATCGCCCCTGGCTCCATCCCCTCTGACTCCATCGTCCCTGGCTTTTATGAATGTAATTTCCCATCTCCAGAGCGGTGTGAGACACATTATTTCCCATTGATCTCTGACACCGTATTTTTGGGTTTTGGATTTTATTATCAGTGATTCTGGTGTCAGGTTTTGTATATGAATTATTGGGATAAAACAATAAAGAATAACCAATAATCAGTAAATATAAAGAACCTATATTTTTATTGTAGGTCACTTAGGGTTGGATGATCTCGGTTTCGGTCTTTCTCGTGCTTTCTTTGCTATGGAGACTTTGTGTATTTATCATTGTCAGGGACAGAATTTATGACCCTCTCACTCACTCACCAGGTACCATAAACCTGATGGAGGAACTTTCCCAGGATCATATCCAGGAGGAGCCAGAGGAGCTGACCCACTTTAAAATCCCCACAAAAGAGAAAAGTTAGGCTCTTATGGATCACATTGTTATTACCTTATGAGTGTCCCATCAAAGTGTGCAGAAGGTGCAGAGAATGGGAGCATGTATAATGGAGTGACATCAGCCGGGCTCCATACAGTCCAACAAGGTTCTCCAACGTTCCTTCACACCTCGTGACTCTTTCTTAGCATTGCTTTTATTAAATAGAATACTCTTTTTAACCTTCACAGGCAGAGAACCAAGCAAAGCAATCGCTGCTTCGATGGGTGCCGGACTGGTTGCAGTTACTGAACCTTGCTGCCAGGTTTCCCCTCAGATCACAGCCGATCACTGGGGATCTCATAGGAGGGACCTTTCTATTGTCTCTGTAGGAGACACTATCTTCCTCCTTGCACACTTAGCCTCCTCCATAACCTCTCAGGCCGCATCTCGCTTAGAGAAAATCATCATGTTCTGAAAAAAATTAAATCAGCCACCGGCTTCATTCTCTGAGTTTAATGTTTTCTTGCAAGGTCCTTCCAAGGTCAGATGCCTTCAACAATGGCCGAGAGTCTTTGCCTGGTCAGAGAACTTGTTCGGTGCCAACTTTTAATAGCAGCGTCAGATCTCTTCCAACATTTTCCCCCCGTTTCGCTCGGTGTCTGTAGCCGGCATGGTTTGCCGTCTGTTTTTCTTATTTGCAGAGGCCACAATTACAGTCTTTGACCACAGGCCACTTGACGAGGCCAGCGGGGAAGCATTGGATTCAGTTTCAAAGTTTTGAGGGAGTTGGTGGCATTCCGACTTGAGTTCATATCCAGCCGAGAAAATCTCGCGGTGAGGTGCAAAGACTGTATGGGATCAAATTATTGCAGATTCAGCGTTTGTATCGATGTTTCATATCTCTCATGTACTCGGATTCTATACGTTGCCAAATGTAAACATATGAGTGAAGTGGATGGAGCGGTGCATCATTAGCTGAATACTGCGGATTGTTTTACAGCCATGCTTGGACAGGACATTTCTTCTTTCCAGTGTGCCAGCAGCTTGCATGGAGATCGTCTCTGGTTTCTTCTGGCACAATGACTGAAAGCCCCAACCCCTTTTGGTTTATTCTATGACCGATGGAAATCTCTTTATTACATGGCCAGGCACCTCTGCATTGTTACAATAGAAGTCAGGAACAGAGAGAGATTTTTATCTACTTGTAAATTTTTGTAAATTTTTGAGGGTTGCAACCAAATTTCCATTGGACATCAAAAAGATTGAGGTCTGAAAAAAGATGAGGAATGATGAAGATGAGAGCCAGTTTTCTGTGCGGAACTAGGATGGCTGCCATTAGGGAACATGAACACTTCCAGTTGACACAAGTTCAACACATGGGGCAGAATGGCGGCTCTCTGGTTGACCTTGTAGCACTAATGCCTGTGGCTGGCCCAGGTTATAGGAATCTCTATAAAGTTTCTATGTTCTACCTGAATTAGGCTATGCTCAAACAATGTCTTTTTTAGGAAAAATAATGGCCATTGTTTAATAATGACAGCCAGAAATAATGATCATTGACAGCCATCATTGTAAAATAACGACCATTATTTTGCATTAAAGGACGTTGTGAGAACATAGCCTATATGTGAAATTTGTTTCATTCATCAAAATGTTCCTGTGTCTAGATATTGCTGATAGATTCGGGTTATAGCTCCCCCTGCTGTTCTTTTTATTCTTCCTGATAGTGTCCATCAGCTGTGGTCTCAGAAGCTCAGTCCCTTCATCTGGAGCCTCCTGTACATGGGAAAGGTGTGAGGAAGAGAGAAGAAGGGGCTCAAAGACCATCAGACAGGAAGGAAATAGGGGGCAAAGGAGAGAAGTATATGGAGAGAGGCAATAGAAGGAACAGGAAAGTGGGAGAGGAGGAAAAGAATCTAAGGATAGAGACGATAGAAAAGAGGTAAGGAAATGGAAAAGAAAAAGAGAAATGGAAGGAAAAGAAGAGGAGGAGAGAGGTGGAGAGAAATGGAGGGAAAAGAAGAGGGGAAGAGAGGTGGAGAGGAATAGAGGGGAAGAGAGGTGGGGAGTAACGGAGGAAAAAGAAGAGGGGAAGAGAGGTGGGGAGTAATGGAGGGAAAAGAAGAGGGGAAGAGAGGTGGGGAGTAATGGAGGGAAAAGAAGAGAGGTGGAGAGAAATGGAGGGAAAAGAAGAGGAGAAGAGAGGTGGAGAGGAATGGAGGGAAAAGAAGAGGGGAAGAGAGGTGGAGAGGAATGGAGGGAAAAGAAGAGAGGTGGAGAGAAATGGAGGGAAAAGAAGAGGAGAAGAGAGGTGGGGAGTAATGGAGGGAAAAGAAAAGGGGAAGAGAGGTGGGGAGTAACGGAGGGAAAAGAAGAGGGGAAGAGAGGTGGGGAGTAACGGAGGGAAAAGAAGAGGGGAAGAGAGGTGGGGAGTAATGGAGGGAAAAGAAGAGGTGGAGAGGAATGAAAGGAAAAGAAGGGGGAAGAGAGGTGGAGAGGAATGGAAGGAAAAGAAGAGCGGAAGTGAGGTGGAGAGGAATGGAGGGAAAAGAAGAGGGGAAGAGAGGAATGGAGGGAAAAGAAAAGGAGAAGAGAGATGGAGAGAAATGGAGGGAAAAGAAGAGAGAAGAAGAGGAATGGAAGGAAAAGAAGAGGGGTGGAGAGGAATGGAGGGAAAAGAAGAGGGGAAGAGAGGTGGAGAGCAATGGAGGGAAAAGAAGAGAGGTGGAGAGGAATGGAGGGAAAAGAAGAGGGAAAGAGGTGGAGAGGAATGGAAGGAAAAGAAGAGGGGAAGAGAGGTGGAGAGGAATGGAGGGAAAAGAAGAGGGGAAGAGGGGTGGAGAGGAATGGAGGGAAAAGAAGAAAAGAGAGGTGGAGAGGAATGGAAGGAAAAGAAGAGGGGAAGAGAGGTGGAGAGGAATGGAGGGAAAAGAAGAGGAGAAGAGAGGAATGGAGGGAAAAGAACGGGAATAGAGGAATGGAGGGAAAAGAAGAGGAGAAGAGAGGTGGAGAGAAATGGAGGGAAAAGAAGAGGGGAAGAGAGGAATGGAGGGAAAAGAAGAGGGGAAGAGAAGTGGAGATGAATGGAGGGAAAGGAAGAGGAGAAGAGAGGTGGAGAGGAATGGAGGGAAAAGAGGAGATTAGGGGAAGAGAGGAATGGAGGGAAAAGAAGAGGGGAATGGAGGAAAAAGAAGAGGAGAAGAGAGGTGAAGAGGAATGAAGGGAAAAAAGAGGAGAACAGAGGTGGAGAGGAATGGAGGGAAAAGAAGAGGAGAACAGAGGTGGAGAGGAATGGAGGGAAAAGAAGAGGAGAAGAGAGGTGGAGAGGAATGGGAGGAAAAGAAGAGGGGAAGAGAGGTGGGGAGTAATGGAGGGAAAAGAAGAGGTGGAGAGAAATGGAAGGAAAAGAAGAAGGGAAGAGAGGTGGAGAGGAATGGAAGGAAAATAAGAGGAGAAGAGAGGTGGAGAGGAATGGAGGGAAAAGAAGAGGGGAAGAGAGGTGGAGAGGAATGGAGGGAAAAGAAGAGGAGAAGAGAGGTGGAGAGGAATGGAGGGAAAAGAAGAGGGGAAGAGAGGAATGGAGGGAAAAGAAGAGGGGAAGAGAGGAATGGAGGGAACAGAAGAGGGGAAGAGAGGAATGGAGGGAAAAGAAGAGGGGAAGAGAGGTGGGGAGGAATGGAGGGAAAAGAAGAGGAGAAGAGAGGTGGAGAGGAATGGAGGGAAAAGAAGAGGGGAAGAGAGGTGGAGAGGAATGGAGGGAAAAGAAGAGGGGAAGAGAGGTGGAGAGGAATGGAGGGAAAAGAAGAGAGGTGGAGAGAAATGGAGGGAAAAGAAGAGGAGAAGAGAGGTGGGGAGTAATGGAGGGAAAAGAAAAGGGGAAGAGAGGTGGGGAGTAACGGAGGGAAAAGAAGAGGGGAAGAGAGGTGGGGAGTAACGGAGGGAAAAGAAGAGGGGAAGAGAGGTGGGGAGTAATGGAGGGAAAAGAAGAGGTGGAGAGGAATGAAAGGAAAAGAAGGGGGAAGAGAGGTGGAGAGGAATGGAAGGAAAAGAAGAGCGGAAGTGAGGTGGAGAGGAATGGAGGGAAAAGAAGAGGGGAAGAGAGGAATGGAGGGAAAAGAAAAGGAGAAGAGAGATGGAGAGAAATGGAGGGAAAAGAAGAGAGAAGAAGAGGAATGGAAGGAAAAGAAGAGGGGTGGAGAGGAATGGAGGGAAAAGAAGAGGGGAAGAGAGGTGGAGAGCAATGGAGGGAAAAGAAGAGAGGTGGAGAGGAATGGAGGGAAAAGAAGAGGGAAAGAGGTGGAGAGGAATGGAAGGAAAAGAAGAGGGGAAGAGAGGTGGAGAGGAATGGAGGGAAAAGAAGAGGGGAAGAGGGGTGGAGAGGAATGGAGGGAAAAGAAGAAAAGAGAGGTGGAGAGGAATGGAAGGAAAAGAAGAGGGGAAGAGAGGTGGAGAGGAATGGAGGGAAAAGAAGAGGAGAAGAGAGGAATGGAGGGAAAAGAACGGGAATAGAGGAATGGAGGGAAAAGAAGAGGAGAAGAGAGGTGGAGAGAAATGGAGGGAAAAGAAGAGGGGAAGAGAGGAATGGAGGGAAAAGAAGAGGGGAAGAGAAGTGGAGATGAATGGAGGGAAAGGAAGAGGAGAAGAGAGGTGGAGAGGAATGGAGGGAAAGAGGAGATTAGGGGAAGAGAGGAATGGAGGGAAAAGAAGAGGGGAATGGAGGAAAAAGAAGAGGAGAAGAGAGGTGAAGAGGAATGAAGGGAAAAAAGAGGAGAACAGAGGTGGAGAGGAATGGAGGGAAAAGAAGAGGAGAACAGAGGTGGAGAGGAATGGAGGGAAAAAGAAGAGGAGAAGAGAGGTGGAGAGGAATGGGAGGAAAAGAAGAGGGAAGAGAGGTGGGGAGTAATGGAGGGAAAAGAAGAGGTGGAGAGAAATGGAAGGAAAAGAAGAAGGGAAGAGAGGTGGAGAGGAATGGAAGGAAAATAAGAGGAGAAGAGAGGTGGAGAGGAATGGAGGGAAAAGAAGAGGGGAAGAGAGGTGGAGAGGAATGGAGGGAAAAGAAGAGGAGAAGAGAGGTGGAGAGGAATGGAGGGAAAAGAAGAGGGGAAGAGAGGAATGGAGGGAAAAGAAGAGGGGAAGAGAGGAATGGAGGGAACAGAAGAGGGGAAGAGAGGAATGGAGGGAAAGAAGAGGGGAAGAGAGGTGGGGAGGAATGGAGGGAAAAGAAGAGGAGAAGAGAGGTGGAGAGGAATGGAGGGAAAAGAAGAGGGGAAGAGAGGTGGAGAGGAATGGAGGGAAAAGAAGAGGAGAAGAGAGGTGGAGAGGAATGGAGGGAAAAGAAGAGGGAAAGAGAGGAATGGAGGGAACAGAAGAGGGGAAGAGAGGAATGGAGGGAAAAGAAGAGGGGAAGAGAGGTGGAGAGGAATGGAGGGAAAAGAAGAGGAGAAGAGAGGTGGAGAGGAATGGAGGGAAAAGAAGAGGGGAAGAGAGGAATGGAGGGAACAGAAGAGGGGAAGAGAGGAATGGAGGGAAAAGAAGAGGGGAAGAGAGGTGGAGAGGAATGGAGGGAAAAGAAGAGGGGAAGAGAGGAATGGAGGGAAAAGAAGAGGAGAAGAGAGGTGGAGAGGAATGGAGGGAAAAGAAGAGGGGAAGAGAGGAATGGAGGGAAAAGAAGAGGGGAAGAGAGGAATGGAGGGAACAGAAGAGGGGAAGAGAGGAATGGAGGGAAAAGAAGAGGGATGGAGAGGAATGGAGGGAAAAGAAGAGGAGAAGAGAGGTGGAGAGGAATGGAGGGAAAAGAGGAGAAGAGGGGAAGAGAGGAATGGAGGGAAAAGAAGAGGGGAAGAGAGGTGGAGAGGAATGGAGGGAAAAGAACAGGAGAAGAGAGGTGGAGAGGAATGGAGGGGGAAGAGAGCAATGGAGGGAAAAGAAGAGGGGAAGAGAGGTGGAGAGGAATGGAAGGAAAAGAAGAGGGGAAGAGAGGTGGAGAGGTATGGAAGGAAAAGAAGAGGGGAAGAGAGGTGGAGAGTAATGGAGGGAAAAGAAGAGGGGAAGAGAGGAATGGAGGGAAAAGAGGGGAAGAGAGGTGAAGAGGAATGGAAGTAAAAGAAGAGGGGAAGAGAGGTGGAGAGGAATGGAGGGAAAAGAAGAGGGGAAGAGAGGAATGGAGGGAAAAGAAGAGGGGAAGAGAGGTGGAGAGGAATGGAGGGATAAGAGGAGAAGAGAGGTGGAGAGGAATGGAGGGAAAAGAAGAGGGGAAGAGAGGAATGCAGGGAAAAGAAGAGGGGAAGAGAGGTGGAGAGGAATGGAGGGAAAAGAAGAGGGGAAGAGAGGAATGGAGGGAAAAGAAGAGGGGAAGAGAGGTGGAGAGGAATGGAGGGAAAAGAAGAGGAGAAGAGAGGTGGAGAGGAATGGAGGGAAAAGAAGAGGAGAAGAGAGGTGGAGAGGAGTGGAGGAAAAAGAAGAGGGGAAGAGAGGTGGAGAGTAATGGAGGGAAAAGAGAAGAAGAGGGGAAGAGAGGAATGGAGGGAAAAGAAGAGGGGAAGAGAGGTGGAGAGGAATGGAGGGAAAAGAAGAGGAGAAGAGAGGTGGAGAGGAATGGAGGGGGAAGAGGGGAAGAGAGCAATGGAGGGAAAAGAAGAGGGGAAGAGAGGTGGAGAGGAATGGAAGAAAAAGAAGAGGTGAAGAGTAATTGAGGGAAAAGAAGAGGGGAAGAGAGGTGGAGAGTAATGGAGGGAAAAGAAGAGGGGAAGAGAGGAATGGAGGGAAAAGAAGAGGGGAAGAGAGGTGAAGAGGAATGGAGGGAAAAGAAGAGGGGAAGAGAGGTGGAGAGGAATGGAAGGAAAAGAAGAGGGGAAGAGAGGTGAAGAGTAATTGAGGGAAAAGAAGAGGGGAAGAGAGGTGGAGAGTAATGGAGGGAAAAGAAGAGGGGAAGAGAGGAATGGAAGGAAAAGAAGAGGGGAAGATAGGTGAAGAGTAATTGAGGGAAAAGAAGAGTGGAAGAGAGGTGGAGAGAAATGGAAGAAAAAGAAGAGGGGAAGAGAGGTGGAGAGGAATGGAGGGAAAAGAAGAGGAGAAGAGAGGTGGAGAGGAATGGAGGGAAAAGAAGAGGAGAAGAGAGGTGGAGAGGAATGGAAGGAAAAGAAGAGGGGAAGAGAGGTGAAGAGTAATTGAGGGAAAAGAAGAGGGGAAGAGAGGTGGAGAGTAATGGAGGGAAAAGAAGAGGGGAAGAGAGGAATGGAAGGAAAAGAAGAGGGGAAGATAGGTGAAGAGTAATTGAGGGAAAAGAAGAGTGGAAGAGAGGTGGAGAGAAATGGAAGAAAAAGAAGAGGGGAAGAGAGGTGGAGAGGAATGGAGGGAAAAGAAGAGGGGAAGAGAGGAATGGAGGGAAAAGAAGAGGGGAAGAGAGGTGGAGAGGAATGGAGGGATAAGAGGAGAAGAGAGGTGGAGAGGAATGGAGGGAAAAGAAGAGGGGAAGAGAGGAATGCAGGGAAAAGAAGAGGGGAAGAGAGGTGGAGAGGAATGGAGGGAAAAGAAGAGGGGAAGAGAGGAATGGAGGGAAAAGAAGAGGGGAAGAGAGGTGGAGAGGAATGGAGGGAAAAGAAGAGGAGAAGAGAGGTGGAGAGGAATGGAGGGAAAAGAAGAGGGGAAGAGAGGTGGAGAGGAATGGAGGGGGAAGAGGGGAAGAGAGGAATGGAGGGAAAAGAAGAGGGGAAGAGAGGTGGAGAGGAATGGAGGGGGAAGAGGGGAAGAGAGCAATGGAGGGAAAAGAAGAGGGGAAGAGAGGTGGAGAGGAGTGGAGGGAAAAGAAGAGGGGAAGAGAGGTGGAGAGTAATGGAGGGAAAAGAGAAGAAGAGGGGAAGAGAGGAATGGAGGGAAAAGAAGAGGGGAAGAGAGGTGGAGAGGAATGGAGGGGGAAGAGGGGAAGAGAGCAATGGAGGGAAAAGAAGAGGGGAAGAGAGGTGGAGAGGAATGGAAGAAAAAGAAGAGGTGAAGAGTAATTGAGGGAAAAGAAGAGGGGAAGAGAGGTGGAGAGGAATGGAGGGAAAAGAAGAGGGGAAGAGAGGTGGAGAGTAATGGAGGGAAAAGAAGAGGGGAAGAGAGGAATGGAGGGAAAAGAAGAGGGGAAGAGAGGTGGAGAGTAATGGAGGGAAAAGAAGAGGGGAAGAGAGGAATGGAGGGAAAAGAAGAGGGGAAGAGAGGAATGGAGGGAAAAGAAGAGGAGAAGAGAGGTGGAGAGTAATGGAGGGAAAAGAAGAGAGGAAAAGAAGAGGGGAAGAGAGGTGGAGAGGAATGGAGGGAAAATGGAGTGCATAGAAATGAAAGTAAGGGGCGCTGGATGGAGGAGGCCATTGCACGTATACTGTATACTCTTCTACTGCTCTTGGGATGAGGTTTTGGGTACGTTGGGCTGTGGCTGTAAGCTGATCCCACTATGATGAAGCCGGCTGTATAGACCAGGGGTCGGCCAGCTGACTGCTCGCTTTATTGGACACGCCGGGTCTGTGGGAAGAAGATGATGTCTGTAAAAGATTTATAGCTTTGGCCGACAGTCTCTTCTCATCAGCTGCTACTTTAGGGACCCGGGAGCTGAACTTGAGAATTAACACAAAATACATTTTGTATAATTGTAATAAACTGACCGGGAACCTTGTACGTCTATGGATACGGGTGGGAAGGTTCCCTCAGCGTGGAGTCTGGCTGACCAGGAAATATTTACTGCCCCCGTGACCTCCAATAGCAAATGTTTCCTTAAGAACATAAGTAAGATCCCCCCATGATGTGGGGCTTCAAGGCTTTAGTGACAGGTCATGTGACATCTTCTTTCCTTTTCATTGGGAAATAAATTACCCCCCTCCTCATTAGAAGACGTTGCCTTTACGTCCCAATAGCGTAACACAGGGATGGTGCTGTTTTTGGAAGAAATCGGCCCTTTTTTTACCTAATCCTGGATAACCCTTTAACTTTGCCAGAGCATTGAAAACACAAGTTAAATTCACCACTAGTTGGTGCTTTAAAAGGGGAACTCCAGCCATTTTTTCCCCCTTTCAAATCAACTGGTTTTAGAAAGTTATACAGATTTGAAATTTACTTCTATAGAAAAATCTCCAGTCTCCCAGTACTTATCAGCTGCTGTATGTCCTGCAGGAAGTGGTGTATTCTCTCCAGTCTGACACAGTGCTCTCTGCTGCCACCTCTGTCCATGTCAGGAACTGTCCAGAGCAGGAGAGGTTTTATATGGGGATTTGCTGCTGCTGTGGACAGTTCCTGACATGGACAGAGGTGGCAGCAGAGAGCACTGTGTCAGACTGGAGAGAATACACCACTTCCTGCAGGATATACAGCAGCTGATAAGTACTGGAAGACTGGAGATTTATAAATAGAAGTAAATTACAAATCTGTATAACTTTCTGGCACCAGGAATTTCTCCAGATTATCTCTTTTAACTTGTGACCGTGTTGACCCTGCACTTGTATTAACAGCACACCATGTGGTCAGTCATGGTACTACAAGAGAAGAGAGTTTGTTTTGCTCCCAGTCACAGCGGTGCTTACCCCACACTTTCCTTTCAGCGACTTATATAACCTGAGCAGCCACTGAAAATAAGTGGATGGGTTTGTGGGTGACTTGTACCCAGATTTCAGCTATGAGCAGTTTCCATGTGTGAATGAGGCCTTATAAAGAGTTACAGGATGTGACAGGCCAGATGGCTATTACTATGGCGGAGTTACGGCTCCCCACTTGCCCCGGGCTGTGTGTAACCCAATAAGGAAGGCTCCTTCTTATCTGTTTATAGGTCTGGATACAACACATGACACATACACTTGTTTTCTGTTATACAAATTTCAGTATATACAAAGTTTAATGATGTTTCTGCCTGTGGGTGCGTTCCCCGCGCAGGAAATGAGAGCAGGTGTGGTGGGCAAATGCCTCGCGTACAGCTGACCTAATCAAGCAATGGAAAACTATGGAGCGAGCGCGCTCTACAAGCCAGCTGTACAGATGGTCCTGCTTATAGACCCAGCAGCGTCCCTGATGGAGTGTAACCGGGAACCATGGGAAGAAGGAGCGCTCCACACCGAGTCTGCGGCAAGAAGGACACAATCTGCAGCGTATCCCGTCCACGGCCAAATGCACTGACTGTCCGAGGTCACTTATTGCACTGTACATGGAGAATAAGGATCGGCGGCGGATGCCTGCAAACTGGAGGCCTGCAAACTGGGGGCCTGCAAACTGGGGGCCTGCAAACTGGGGGCCTGCAAACTGGGGGCCTGCAAACTGGAGGCCTGCAAACTGGGGGCCTGCAAACTGGAGGCCTGCAAACTGGAGGCCTGCTAACCAGAGACTGCTGAAGACCTGCAAACTGGAGGCCTGCAAACTGGGGGCCTGCAAACTGGAGACTGCTGAAGACCTGCAAACTGGAGACCTGCAAACTGGGGGCCTGCAAACCGGGGCCTGCAAACCGGAGGCCTGCAAACCGGAGGCCTGCAAACCGGGGGCCTGCAAACCGGGGGCTTGCAAACTGGAGGCCTGCAAACCGGAGACTGCTGAAGACCTGCAAACTGGGGGCCTGCAAACCGGGGGCCTGCAAAGTGGAAGTCACACTGTACCCAGAGAGCTCTGCAGATCAGTCACACCATACCCATCCTGTACGTTGATCATGTGATGCTGCAGGCAGTCACTTCCTGGACCTCTGAGGCCAGTGATTGGCTGTTGCGTCACATGCACAATATACAGAGTGACAAGAGGACACAGGAACAAAGCATTGTCAGCAGACTGAGGAGGGAGGTTTTTCACCTCAGTTAAAGAATGTAGATATTGTTTTTTATTTAATAATGGAAAACCCCTTTAAAGGGGTACTCCGCTCAAACATAACTTTTGATATGTTGCTGTCCATGGTGAGACTAACAATTCCTTCCATACTTGTTATTATCTATTCAGTCTCCTTCCCCCAGTTCTCATTTGCTGTTTTCTGCTGAAGATACAAAAATCTGAGTGTGAGCCTCTCTCTCTGTCTCCCCCCCCCCTCCTCCCCCTCCCTTCTAAGACAGCTGATGTAAACAAGTCCCTGGCAGGCTGTATCTGCAACATTGTAGCTTCTTTGTAATGCTAAGAGGATTAATCTGAGGTCAAGCTGCTGATGAACTCACTGTGACAATCCCTCCCAGCATTACATAGAAGCTACAATGTTGCAGATACAGCCTGCCAGGGATTTGTTTACATCAGCCGCCTCAGAAGGGAGGGGGAGGAGGGGGAGACAGAAAGAGAGGCTCACACACAGATTTTTGTGTCTTCAGCAGAAAACAGCAGCTGAGAACTGGGGGAAGGAGACTGAATAGATAATAATAAGTATGGAAGGAATTGTTAGTCTCACCATGGGCAGCAACATATCAAAAGTTATGTTGGAGTGGAATACCCCTTTAATTCGGCCTTACAGCTATCTCTCCAGACCCCACTGTACACCTCCCCCCCCCCCCATAGTGAATAGGGGGAGGAAAGGAAGCTGCACAATACATCAGCAAGACTCTTCTTCTCCCAACATCTGATGTTTCCCCTATACAGATTAGAGGGTTCACTGATCCCGCTGGAGGAAAGGAACGATACCCTAAAAGCCAATCTCCTTACTGACCTCCTATGAGGAGCGACCCAACACTGATTGTTATGGGGAAGACACCTGCACCGGACTCACATTGCCGTACTTTGCTGCCGGCTTTAGTGGCAGCTGCCTGACATTGGGTGCATGAGGTCAAGAACTCTCCAGAAGTAGAGGTCAGGACAGAAGCACGTCCCCGGCATACAGTCAGCAGAACGTGCGACCTCTCCAGCTTCCATCGTCATGAGGCTCAGAGGTCGCGCCGGATGATTTATGGCATCGGAGACTTTCTACTATGTCACAGCCTGAGAACCTCATCATAAAACGGAGCGCGGCGTGACCGCATTACAGGAAGAATCCGGGAGCGACGGCGCTGAGGACACCAGATACCGCATCCAGCCTGGGATCATCACGTATCTGTCTCCTGACAAATATTGCGTCAGCCACCAGGAGATTCGCACTGACAGCTATCGGGTTCCTGAGAACGTCCCAGGTTTTACAGCTGGGAATGTAAAGAATCGTAAAGCCATTTACACGCCAGGACTCCGTTATAATAGTAATGACAATCACTCCATGTTATCACCCCCGGTTAAAGGGGTACTCCACCCATACATACCTTTTGATATGTTGCTGCCCATGGTGAGACAAAAAATTCCTTCCATCTATTCAGTCTCCTTTCTGCTGAAGACACAAAAATCTGTGTGTGTGCTTTACTCTCTGTCTCCCCCTCCTCCCCCCTCCCTTCTGAGACGGCTGATGTAAACAAGTCTCTAGCAGGCTGTATCTGCAACATTGTAGCTTCTTTGTAATGCTGACAGGGATAATTACAGCGAGATCATCAGATTAACCCTCCCGGCCTTCAAAAAAAGCTACAATGTTGCAGCCAGTCAGGGACTTGTTTACATCAGCCGTCTCAGAAGGGAGGGGGAGGAGGGGGAGACAGAAAGAAAAGCTCCCACACAGATTTTTGTGTCTTCAGTAGAAAGCAGCAGCCGAGAACTGGGGGAAGGAGACTGAATGGATGTTGCTCTCCCATACTTCTCATTTGGCTCAGACCAACGTGGAGATATTTTTTGTCCCCCAAAAATTATAGTTTTTGCAATGTACGAAAAACAATGTGTCCCCCTAGATGTCCCCACAGTCGCCCTGCTCCCCTGCGCTCTGGGCGCGATGTCCTGCAGTCACACATCAGTGCAGGGAAGGCTTCTCTACAGCTACAGATCTATGGGGTTCCCTGTGTAATGCTTCTGCTTTAGGTTTTCTTTGCTCGTCACATAGAACACGGCGCGCAGCATTATTATTCTTTATTTTTATTTCCTTCAAAATTTTGTAAGAAATTTCAAAAGTTTCCAAAACTGAGAAGCAAACCTGATATAAATGTGGTAAATTGCTGTAAGTGGAGCTGGTTTCTTGCAGGTAGTCGGATACATGGTGTTCCCATCCTGCGGAGCTGACACTGACCGGATCCTCCGGATAGTTGGCGGAGCCGGCCGGGTGGTGTTAGGTGGCTGCTATTTATCCTCAGCTACAAAGGATGTTGTATCGCTGCAAACATCCCCTTCATGATGTAAGAGGGACAAGAAGCCAAAAGTAGGCCCATGCCGACCCCGGCCAACGGCCGCTGCCAGGAGTGAAGCAACAGCCTTGTTTTTCTTCTCTTTAGTAACAGAAATGTGTTTTTCCTTGGAAAATTATGTCAAGAAATATCCAGTCCTGGTGCAGGTCCATCTCATCAGGGATAAGAAGCAGTGATGTGTGTATATATATATATATATATATATATATATATATCATCATCATAATTTCTTCATAGTGTGACCGCTCTTACAGTACAGACTCCATAGTGTGACCGCTCTTACAGTATATAGACTCCATAGTGTGACCGCTCTTACAGTATATACACCATAGTGTGACCGCTCTTACAGTATATACACCATAGTGTGACCGCTCTTACAGTATATACACCATAGTGTGACCGCTCTTACAGTATATACACCATAGTGTGACCGCTCTTACAGTATATACCCCATAGTGTGACCGCTCTTACAGTATATAGACTCCATAGTGTGACCGCTCTTACAGTATATACACCATAGTGTGACCGCTCTTACAGTATATACACCATAGTGTGACCGCTCTTACAGTATATACTCCATAGTGTGACCGCTCTTACTGTATATACACCATAGTGTGACCGCTCTTACAGTATATACCCCATAGTGTGACCGCTCTTACAGTATATACACCATAGTGTGACCGCTCTTACAGTATATACCCCATAGTGTGACCGCTCTTACAGTATATACGCCATAGTGTGACCGCTCTTACAGTATATACACCATAGTGTGACCGCTCTTACAGTATATACACCATAGTGTGACCGCTCTTACAGTATATACCCCATAGTGTGACCGCTCTTACAGTATATACACTCCATAGTGTGACCGCTCTTACAGTATATACCCCATAGTGTGACCGCTCTTACAGTATATACACCATAGTGTGACCGCTCTTACAGTATATACCCCATAGTGTGACCGCTCGCACAGTATATACCCCACAGTGTGACCGCTCTTACAGTATATACCCCATAGTGTGACCGCTCTTACAGTATATACCCCATAGTGTGACCGCTCTTACAGTATATACACCATAGTGTGACCGCTCTTACAGTATATACCCCATAGTGTGACCGCTCTTACAGTATATACCCCACAGTGTGACCGCTCTTACAGTATATACCCCATAGTGTGACCGCTCCTACAGTAT
Source organism: Dendropsophus ebraccatus (assembly GCA_027789725.1). Taxonomy (NCBI): domain Eukaryota; kingdom Metazoa; phylum Chordata; class Amphibia; order Anura; family Hylidae; genus Dendropsophus; species Dendropsophus ebraccatus. The sequence goes on from JAQFWZ010000004.1 coordinate 61,412,616, forward strand.
ATACACCATAGTGTGACCGCTCTTACAGTATATACACCATAGTGTGACCGCTCTTACAGTATATACCCCATAGTGTGACCGCTCTTACAGTATATACCCCATAGTGTGACCGCTCTTACAGTATATACACCATAGTGTGACCGCTCTTACAGTATATACACCATAGTGTGACCGCTCTTACAGTATATACCCCATAGTGTGACCGCTCTTACAGTATATACCCCATAGTGTGACCGCTCTTACAGTATATACACCATAGTGTGACCCCTCTTACAGTATATACACCATAGTGTGACCGCTCTTACAGTATATACCCCATAGTGTGACCGCTCTTACAGTATATACACCATAGTGTGACCGCTCTTACAGTATATACCCCACAGTGTGACCGCTCTTACAGTATATACACCATAGTGTGACCGCTCTTACAGTATATACACCATAGTGTGACCGCTCTTACAGTATATACACCATAGTGTGACCTCTCTTACAGTATATACCATAGTGTGACCGCTCTTACAGTATATACCCCATAGTGTGACCGCTCTTACAGTATATACACCATAGTGTGACCTCTCTTACAGTATATACCATAGTGTGACCGCTCTTACAGTATATACCCCATAGTGTGACCGCTCTTACAGTATATACCCCATAGTGTGACCGCTCTTACAGTATATACTCCATAGTGTGACCGCTCTTACAGTATATACCCCATAGTGTGACCGCTCTTACAGTATATACCCCATAGTGTGACCGCTCTTACAGTATATACCCCATAGTGTGACCGCTCTTACAGTATATACCCCATAGTGTGACCGCTCTTACAGTATATACACCATAGTGTGACCGCTCTTACAGTATATACACCTTAGTGTGGCCGCTCTTACCTATACCTGTAACCTCTGAACCCTTATACCTGTAACCCCTGCACCCCTATACCTCTGGGTGTCCTCTGCCATCCTTTCACCAGTACCTTCTAACTTTTTTCGATGTTGTATCCTTTTTGAAGGCAGGATTGACCAGGTCTTTTTAATAGACAGGCTACCGCACTTGTCCTCTCTTAGAGACTCTTTAAAGGATTGAAAGTGAATTAATTTGATCAAATCAAATTCCGGGGCCTCTTAAGAAGACTGTATTGTTATTCTTCGTCCCTACCTCCATAGATATGCCTCTCACGCACAACTGCATGAGGGGTGAGGCTAAATCTAGCCATAATCCGGCTATTTTTATTGGTCTTTGGTGTCAGGCTAAGTTTTTGGATGGTTCATATGCTACCTCTGTTTTTATTGGTTCTCTGTGTGCTCACTGCCATGCTAGGTCTAGTATAATTTTTGGAAGGCTGACTGGCTACCGCTTCTACCTTGGTCACTCTGTCCTCACCGCCATGCTGTGTCAGTCTAAATTTTGGAGTGGTTCTTATGCTACCTCTGTTTTTAATGGTTCTCTGTGTCCTCACCGCCATGCTGTGTCAGGCAAAGTTTTTGGGTGGTCCATATGCCTACCTCTGTTTTAACCAGGCTGTTGCCCATAATTTGGCGTAATGGTGCCATTAGGCAGCCTCAGAGGCATGCATACATGCTGCCCCTGCTGTTTCCTGTGCGTTTCAGTTGTGTTTCCATCATTTTCAGAGGTTGACAGGTTTTCACACGACCTTCACTCTACCGAACTTGGGTCCCCTGCAAAAATGCTTGAGTTTCCCATTGACTTCAATAGGGTTCATTACTCGAAATGAGCACTCGAGTATCGTGAGATATTTGTCTCGAGTAACGAGCACCCGAGCATTTTAGTACTCGCTCATCACTAGTCCTAGTTGAGGATGTAATTAGATGTTCATCTGTACATTTATTGGACCTCTACAGATATATATCTATGGGAAGGCTACAGCCGTACATCTATGGGAGGGCTACAGCCGTACATCTATGGGAGGGCTACAGCTGTACATCTATGGGAGGGCTACAGCCGTACATCCATGGGAGTGATACAGCTGTACATCTATGGGAGGGCTACAGCCGTACATCTATGGGAGAGAGCTACAGCTGTACATCTATGGGAAAGAAACAACCATAGATCTATGGGAGAGAGCTACAGCCATATGTCTATGGGAACGATACAGCCAACATCTATGGGAGAAATACTGCCGTACGTCTATGAGAGGGCTACAGCCGTACATCCATGGGAGGGCTTCAGCCGTACATCTATGGGAGAGATACAGCCGTACATCTATGGGAGAGATACAGCCGTACATCTATGGGAGAGATACAGCCGTACATCTATGGGAGAGATACAGCCGTACATCTATGGGAGAGATACAGCCGTACATCCATGGGAGAGATACAGCCGTACATCCATGGGAGAGATACAGCCGTACATCCATGGGAGAGATACAGCCGTACATCCATGGGAGAGATACAGCCGTACATCCATGGAAGGGCTACAGCCGTACATCTATGGGAGTGATACAGCCGTACATCTGTGGGAGAGATACAGCCGTACATCTATGGGAGAGATACAGCCGTACATCCATGGAAGGGCTACAGCTGTACATCTATGGGAGCGATACAGCCGTACATCTATGGGAGAGATACAGCCATACATCTATGGGAGAGATACAGCCGTACATCTATGGGAGAGATACAGCCGTACATCCATGGGAGATATACAGCTGTACATCCATGGAAGGGCTACAGCTGTACATCTATGGGAGCGATACAGCCGTACATCTATGGGAGAGATACAGCCATACATCTATGGGAGAGATACAGCCGTACATCCATGGGAGAGATACAGCCGTACATCCATGGGAGAGATACAGCCGTACATCCATGGGAGAGATACAGCCGTACATCTATGGGAGAGATACAGCCGTACATCTATGGGAGAGATACAGCGGTACATCTATGGGAGAGATACAGCCGTACATCCATGGGAGAGATACAGCCGTACATCTATGGGAGAGATACAGCCGTACATCTATGGGAGAGATACAGCCGTACATCTATGGGAGAGATACAGCCGTACATCCATGGGACAGATACAGCCGTACATCTATGGGAGCGATACAGCCGTACATCTGTGGGAGCGATACAGCGTTACTTCCTATAAGGAAACCGCAGCAATCTCTGGAGAGGTGGGTGAGTATTACAGATTCTTATATCGTCCTCACACAGCTCAGCTACATGTGCACCTGTTGTGCCTTAATGTGGTCGTTGTGACGGCCGGTCCCTTGTGTTGTCAGGACGTTAGTCGGGTCCCCATAGCAGCTGTTCTCTGGCCGCATTATCCCTCTCAGATTTCACCTGTTTTGGCTCTAAGAAATATTCACAATCTCTTCAAGAATGAATTAGGCCATAAATTTTTCAAATGACCATACATACGTCAGAGGGATAATCCCGGAGTCATTCCTCCATCCATACGCCTCCAAACACACACAACATGGAGGTCATGCTGGACCCAGCGCCTCTATGTTCTGGAAGACACATAATAAAGCAATTAACAGTCAGCTGTCTAGAATGTGTATTGGAGATTACCCCTTTAAGGATTTTTATTTTGGAGGTTAAAGCTTCCAGTTATCAGACCTTATGGGTGCAGTTGTTAGGGTCTCTGGTCAGAGTCTGGTGTAATTAGGAACTGTAGTCAGGTCTGTAGTCAGGTACTATAGTCAGGAGCTGTAGTCAGGTACTATAGTCAGGAGCTGTAGTCAGGTACTATAGTCAGGGCTGTAGTCAGGTACTATAGTCAGGAGCTGTAGTCAGGTGCTATAGTCAGGAGCTGTAGTCAGGTGCTATAGTCAGAAGCTGTAGTCAGGTACTATAGTCAGGAGCTGTAGTCAGGTACTATAGTCAGAAGCTGTAGTCAGGTACTATAGTCAGGAGCTGTAGTCAGGTGCTATAGTCAGAAGCTGTAGTCAGGTACTATAGTCAGGAGCTGTAGTCAGGTACTATAGTCAGGTCCTGTAGTCAGGTACTATAGTCGAAACAGCTGTCTGTGGATGGATACCTTGCTGAGGTGGTTTCCTTGACTGGAGAACACTTTGGCTTGGTTGTTCCTTCCCGGAGGGAAGGTCTGGCTAGTTCACTGACGTCGAGACATGTGATGGTGTCTCTGCAGTGTTCTTTTGCATATTCGATTTCCCAGGGGGCAATGTTCTAGAATACACTGACGTTGAGACATGTGATGGTGTCTCTGCGGTGTTTTGGTTGATCTCCCTGAGGTCAACCAGCGTCCTTTTGCATGCACTTACTAGTCATTGCTCCCACTAGCCAGAAACCTACTCCACACTGATGAGGGGCAAAAACCCCGAAACAGCTGTCTGTGGATGGATACCTTGCTGAGGTGGTTTCCTTGACTGGAGAACACTTTGGCTTGGTTGTTCCTTCCCCGAGGGAAGGTCTGGCTACTTCACTGACGTCGAGACATGTGATGGTGTCTCTGCAGTGTTCTTTTGCATATTCGATTTCCCAGGGGGCAATGTTCTAGAATACACTGACGTTGAGACATGTGATGGTGTCTCTGCGGTGTTTTGGTTGATCTCCCTGAGGTCAACCAGCGTCCTTTTGCATGCACTTACTAGTCATTGCTCCCACTAGCCAGAAACCTACTCCACACTGATGAGGGGCAAAAACCCCGAAACAGCTGTCTGTGGATGGATACCTTGCTGAGGTGGTTTCCTTGACTGGAGAACACTTTGGCTTGGTTGTTCCTTCCCGGAGGGAAGGTCTGGCTAGTTCACTGACGTCGAGACATGTGATGGTGTCTCTGCAGTGTTCTTTTGCATATTCGATTTCCCAGGGGGCAATGTTCTAGAATACACTGACGTTGAGACATGTGATGGTGTCTCTGCGGTGTTTTGGTTGATCTCCCTGAGGTCAACCAGCGTCCTTTTGCATGCACTTACTAGTCATTGCTCCCACTAGCCAGAAACCTACTCCACACTGATGAGGGGCAAAAACCCCGAAACAGCTGTCTGTGGATGGATACCTTGCTGAGGTGGTTTCCTTGACTGGAGAACACTTTGGCTTGGTTGTTCCTTCCCGGAGGGAAGGTCTGGCTAGTTCACTGACGTCGAGACATGTGATGGTGTCTCTGCAGTGTTCTTTTGCAGGTACTATAGTCAGGTCCTGTAGTCAGGTACTATAGTCAGGAGCTTTAGTCAGGTACTATAGTCAGGAGCTGTAGTCAGGTACTATAGTCAGGGCTGTAGTCAGGAGCTGTAGCCAGGTACTATAGTCAGGTACTATAGTCAGGAGCTGTAGTCAGGTACTATAGTCAAGAGCTGTAGTCAGGTACTATAGTCAGGAGCTGTAGTCAGGTGTAGACAGAACCTGTACTTGCGGCAATCGGCCATCAGGTGGTGTGGGTTTCACTGCCGGGTCATCTGTTATGTTGGTGTGCTGAGTGGGTCTGAGGTCACTTGGGCACTTGTAACAGTAGCCTGGAATGGTTTAGGACCCACCCCGGACAGCTTGGGGCCCTGCCGGCACGGAAAGGTTTATACCAAGTGTACAGGTGTATATAGCCAGAATGGGCCAGAGACCAATACATAGAATAAAAATAGATCCGTTTATTTGCAGGAACTTGCAATACAACGGTACAATGGCAGAAATACAACTCAAGGAAACTATCCTGGAGGTTCCTCAGCTTCTTATATCTAAGGTAGAGAGAAGGGGGAGATTTATTAAACTGGTGTATAGTGAAACTGGCTCAGTCGCCCCTGGCAACCAGTCAGATTCCACCTTTCATTCCTCACAGACTCTTTGGAAAATGAAAGGTGGAATCTGATTGGTTGCCGGGGGCGACTGAGCCAGTTCTACTTTTCACGAGGAGAGAAGAAGAGCGAGGGAGTCTGAAGGGCCTTGTCCAAATAGACATGTACTCTGCCTGGAACAGCTTGAGAGGATATAGAGAACACTCGTACTCACATTTAGATTGTGTCTTACCGGCTTCTGCCCTACAGTTGCGAGCTACTCGTCCTGTCAGGGTAGTACGAGCCCCAGGCCTAGTTATCTGGGCTAACCCGACTCCCGAGACTTCCCGGTCATCTTGCACTGAGCAGTGGAATACTTAGACTTTCTGTAACTTTGTTCCACTGGGCTCAGTTCCTGTGATTGCTGAGGTAACTGCCCTGCACTTTTAGAGAGGTTCCTGTCGTGGACAAGGTAATCCCTGTGTGGCTTCTCTCCCTTTGGTACTTTCTAGCACTGCATCGTGGTTGCGTTTCCCTGTCATGGGACCTGGCTGCTTCCTCACACTGTCTAGAACAAACTAAATTTACACTACTCCCACCAGGACCTAACTCCTTCTTACAGGGGTCTAACCAAGCCTGCCTGTGATTCTTGAGGCTCTGTGTGCAGAGAGAGGTCAGGAGATAGGCCAGATGAAGGAGGGAAAGCACCTGCACCTGTGAGTGGACGAGACATAACATGTAACATATAATCAGTTTGCCCTTTGTCTTGTTCAGCCATCTGTAAAAATAAAAAGTGTTTAAGTGACACCTAGTGGTAAAAATACTAACTGCAGTGGACACTTCATCCCCACCTGTGTGAACCCGAGGGAGTTACCTTACTCAGGTGCAATAAAGACTTAGGGGCCCGTACCGGGTCACTACATAGTCAGATGTAGTCTGGAGCTGTGGTCTGTTGTAGTCTAGAGCTGTAGTCAGGAGCTGTAGCCTGTTGTAGTCTGGAGCTGTAGTCAGGAGCTGTAGCCTGTTGTAGTCTGGAGCTGTAGTCAGGAGCTGTAGCCTGTTGTAGTCTGGAGCTGTAGTCAGGAGCTGTAGCCTTTTGTAGTCTGTTGTAGTCTGGAGCTGTGGTCTGTTGTAGTCATTAGCTGTAGCCTGTTGTAGTCTGATGTAGTTTGGAGCTGTAGTCAGGAGCTGTAGTCTGTTGTAGTCTGGAGCTGTGGTATGTTGTAGTCATTAGTTGTAGTCTGTTGTAGTCTGGAGCTGTAGTCTGTTGTAGTCTGGAGCTGTAGTCTGTTGTAGTCTGGAGCTGTAGTCCGTTGTAGTCTGTTGTAGTCAGGAGCTGTAGTCCGTTGTAGTATGTTGTAGTCAGGAGCTGTAGTCTGTTGTAGACTGGAGCTGTAGTCCGTTGTAGTCTGTTGTAGACTGGAGCTGTAGTCTGTTGTAGCCAGGAGCTGTAGTCTGTTGTAGCCAGGAGCTGTAGTCTGTTGTAGTCTGGAGCTGTAGTCCGTTATAGTCTGGAGCTGTAGTCCGATGTAGTCTGGAGCTGTAGTCCGTTGTAGTCTGGAGCTGTAGCAAGGAGCTGTAGTCTGTTGTAGACTGGAGCTGTAGTCTGTTGTAGTCTGGAGCTGTAGTCTGTTGTAGCCAGGAGCTGTAGTCTGTTGTAGTCTGGAGCTGTAGTCTGTTGTAGCCAGGAGCTGTAGTCCGTTGTAGTCTGTTGTAGCCAGGAGCTGTAGTCTGTTGTAGTCTGGAGCTGTAGTCTGTTGTAGCCTGGAGCTGTAGTCTGTTGTAGTCTGGAGCTGTAGTCTGTTGTAGTCTGGAGCTGTAGTCTTAGGGGCCCGTACCGGGTCACTACATAGTCAGATGTAGTCTGGAGCTGTGGTCTGTTGTAGTCTGGAGCTGTAGTCAGGAGCTGTAGCCTGTTGTAGTCTGGAGCTGTAGTGAGGAGCTGTAGCCTGTTGTAGTCTGGAGCTGTAGTCAGGAGCTGTAGCCTGTTGTAGTCTGGAGCTGTAGTCAGGAGCTGTAGCCTGTTGTAGTCTGTTGTAGTCTGGAGCTGTGGTCTGTTGTAGTCATTAGTTGTAGCCTGTTGTAGTCTGTTGTAGTCTGGAGCTGTAGTCTGTTGTAGTCTGGAGCTGTAGTCTGTTGTAGTCTGGAGCTGTAGTCTGTTGTAGTCTGTTGTAGTCAGAAGCTGTAGTCCGTTGTAGTCTGTTGTAGTCAGGAGCTGTAGTCTGTTGTAGACTGGAGCTGTAGTCCGTTGTAGTCTGTTGTAGCCAGGAGCTGTAGTCTGTTGTAGTCTGGAGCTGTAGTCTGTTGTAGTCTGGAGCTGTAGTCCGTTATAGTCTGGAGCTGTAGTCCGTTGTAGTCTGGAGCTGTAGTCCGTTGTAGTCTGGAGCTGTAGCAAGGAGCTGTAGTCTGTTGTAGACTGGAGCTGTAGTCTGTTGTAGTCTGGAGCTGTAGTCTGTTGTAGCCAGGAGCTGTAGTCCGTTGTAGCCAGGAGCTGTAGTCTGTTGTAGTCTGGAGGTGTAGTCTGTTGTAGCCAGGAGCTGTAGTCTGTTGTAGTCTGGAGCTGTAGTCTGTTGTAGTCTGGAGGTGTAGTCTGTTGTAGCCAGGAGCTGTAGTCTGTTGTAGCCAGGAGCTGTAGCCTGTTGTAGTGTGGAGCTGTGGTCTGTTGTAGTCTGTTGTAGCCAGGAGCTGTAGTCTGTTGTAGTGTGGAGCTGTAGTCTGTTGTAGCCAGGAGCTGTAGTCTGTTGTAGTCTGGAGCTGTAGTCTGTTGTAGCCAGGAGCTGTAGCCTGTTGTAGTCTGGAACTGTAGTCTGTTGTAGTCTGGAACTGTAGTCCGTTGTAGTCTGTTGTAGTGTGGAGCTGTAGTCTGTTGTAGTGTGGAGCTGTAGTCTGTTGTAGCCAGGAGCTGTAGTCTGTTGTAGTCTGGAGCTGTAGTCTTAGGGGCCCGTACCGGGTCACTACATAGTCAGATGTAGTCTGGAGCTGTGGTCTGTTGTAGTCTGGAGCTGTAGTCAGGAGCTGTAGCCTGTTGTAGTCTGGAGCTGTAGTCAGGAGCTGTAGCCTGTTGTAGTCTGGAGCTGTAGTCAGGAGCTGTAGCCTGTTGTAGTCTGGAGCTGTAGTCAGGAGCTGTAGCCTTTTGTAGTCTGTTGTAGTCTGGAGCTGTGGTCTGTTGTAGTCATTAGCTGTAGCCTGTTGTAGTCTGTTGTAGTCTGGAGCTGTAGTCAGGAGCTGTAGCCTGTTGTAGTCTGGAGCTGTGGTCTGTTGTAGTCTGGAGCTGTAGTCTGTTGTAGTCTGGAGCTGTAGTCCGTTGTAGTCTGTTGTAGTCAGGAGCTGTAGTCTGTTGTAGTCTGGAGCTGTAGTCTGTTGTAGTCTGTTGTAGTCAGGAGCTGTAGTCTGTTGTAGTCAGGAGCTGTAGTCCGTTGTAGTCTGTTGTAGTCAGGAGCTGTAGTCCGTTGTAGTCTGAAGCTGTGGGCTGTTGTAGTCATTAGTTGTAGCCTGTTGTAGTCTGTTGTAGTCTGGAGCTGTAGTCTGTTGTAGTCTGGAGCTGTAGTCTGTTGTAGTCTGGAGCTGTAGTCCGTTGTAGTCTGTTGTAGTCAGGAGCTGTAGTCCGTTGTAGTCTGTTGTAGTCAGGAGCTGTAGTCTGTTGTAGACTGGAGCAGTAGTCCGTTGTAGTCTGTTGTAGCCAGGAGCTGTAGTCTGTTGTAGTCTGGAGCTGTAGTCCGTTGTAGTCTGTTGTAGCCAGGAGCTGTAGTCTGTTGTAGCCAGGAGCTGTAGTCTGGAGCTGTAGTCCGTTATAGTCTGGAGCTGTAGTCCGTTGTAGTCTGGAGCTGTAGTCCGTTGTAGTCTGGAGCTGTAGCAAGGAGCTGTAGTCTGTTGTAGACTGGAGCTGTAGTCTGTTGTAGCCAGGAGCTGTAGTCTGTTGTAGTCTGGAGCTGTAGTCTGTTGTAGCCAGGAGCTGTAGTCTGTTGTAGTCTGGAGCTTTAGTCTGTTGTAGTCTGGAGCTGTAGTCCGTTATAGTCTGGAGCTGTAGTCCGTTGTAGTCTGGAGCTGTAGCAAGGAGCTGTAGTCTGTTGTAGACTGGAGCTGTAGCCTGTTGTAGTCTGGAGCTGTAGCCTGTTGTAGTGTGGAGCTGTGGTCTGTTGTAGTCTGTTGTAGCCAGGAGCTGTAGTCTGTTGTAGTGTGGAGCTGTAGTCTGTTGTAGCCAGGAGCTGTAGTCTGTTGTAGTCTGGAGCTGTAGTCTGTTGTAGCCAGGAGCTGTAGTCTGTTGTAGTCTGGAGCTGTAGCCTGTTGTAGTCTGGAGCTGTGGTCTGTTGTAGTCTGTTGTAGTGTGGAGCTGTAGTCTGTTGTAGTGTGGAGCTGTAGTCTGTTGTAGTGTGGAGCTGTAGTCTGTTGTAGCCAGGAGCTGTAGTCTGTTGTAGTCTGGAGCTGTAGTCTGTTGTAGTCTGGAGCTGTAGTCTGTTGTAGTCTGGAACTGTAGTCTGTTGTAGTCTGGAACTGTAGTCCGTTGTAGTCTGTTGTAGCCAGGAGCTGTGGTCTGTTGTAGTCTGGAGCTGTAGTCTGTTGTAGCCAGGAGCTGTAGTCTGTTGTAGTCTGGAGCTGTAGTCTGTTGTAGTCTGGAGCTGTAGTCTGTTGTAGTCTGGAGCTGTAGTCTGTTGTAGCAAGGAGCTGTAGTCTGTTTTAGTCTGGAGCTGTAACCTGTTGTAGTCTGGAACTGTAGTCTGTTGTAGTCAGTTGTAGCCAGGAGCTGTAGTCTGTTGTAGTCTGGAGCTGTAGTCTGTTGTAGTGTGGAACTGTAGTCTGTTGTAGTCTGGAACTGTAGTCCGTTGTAGTCAGTTGTAGCCAGGAGCTGTAGTCTGTTGTAGTCTGGAGCTGTAGTCTGTTGTAGTCTGGAGCTGTAGTCTGTTGTAGTCTGGAACTGTAGTCCGTTGTAGACTGGAGCTGTAGTCTGGAACTGTAGTCCGTTGTAGTCTGTTGTAGCCAGGAGCTGTAGTCTGTTCTAGTCTGGAGCTGTAGTCTGTTGTAGTCTGGAGCTGTAGTCTGTTGTAGTCTGTAGCTGTAGTCTGTTGTAATCTGGAGCTGTAGCCTGGAGCTGTAGTCTGTTGTAGTCAGGAGCTGTAGTCTGTTGTTTTCAGTTGCTGTAGTCTGTTGTAGTCAGTTGCTGTAGTCAGTGCATTGTCCTGATCACAATGTACAAGGCAGTGAAGATCTAAGAAGACAGAAACAGGCAAGAAATCAGCGGATAAGAACAAGGCAAACAAGCCGCTGCCTGTCTGGGGGCCGGATCCTGCAGGTTTCTCTGGGCTCCGGCTGCAGCGCGGGGTGAAGTCAGAACACCATGGAATTGCTGCTTGATTGAAAACAATTAGACAGGTTTATTTCTGTGAATATTCTTGTTGGTTCAGCCACCCACATAGAAGCAATGAGAGTTCATCTGTAATAAGGTGTATAAACTGCTGATCCTCAGCTAAGATATCAGCTACACAAATAGCTGAGGGATTATCTGCACTCACATTCACAGCTGCAATCAAAGTTCTGCTTTAAAGGGACATTAACCATAAAATAAATGCAGGAAAATCCCCTATAGATGTCACCTGCAAGACATCCAGCAAGCTGCACAATCAGGACAGTGACTGAGCATGTGTGTCCTCCAGCACTCAGCACATTAGGTAGATGGGGACAGTGACTGAGCATGTGTGTCCTCCAGCACTCGCCTCATCAGGAGGAGGGGTCAGTGACTGAGCATGTGTGGCCTCCAGCACTCAGCTCATCAGGGGGAGGAGACAGTGACTGAGCATGTGTGTCCTCCAGCACTCAGCACATTAGGAGGAGGAGACAGTGACTGAGCATGTGTGTCCTCCAGCACTCGCCTCATCAGGAGGAGGGGTCAGTGACTGAGCATGTGTGTCCTCCAGCACTCAGCACATTAGGTAGATGGGGACAGTGACTGAGCATGTGTGTCCTCCAGCACTCGCCTCATCAGGAGGAGGGGTCAGTGACTGAGCATGTGTGGCCTCCAGCACTCAGCTCATCAGGGGGAGGAGACAGTGACTGAGCATGTGTGTCCTCCAGCACTCAGCACATTAGGAGGAGGAGACAGTGACTGAGCATGTGTGTCCTCCAGCACTCGCCTCATCAGGAGGAGGGGTCAGTGACTGAGCATGTGTGTCCTCCAGCACTCAGCACATTAGGTAGATGGGGACAGTGACTGAGCATGTGTGTCCTCCAGCACTCGCCTCATCAGGAGGAGGGGTCAGTGACTGAGCATGTGTGTCCTCCAGCACTCGCCTCATCAGGAGGAGGGGTCAGTGACTGAGCATGTGTGGCCTCCAGCACTCAGCTCATCAGGGGGAGGAGACAGTGACTGAGCATGTGTGTCCTCCAGCACTCAGCACATTAGGAGGAGGAGACAGTGACTGAGCATGTGTGTCCTCCAGCACTCGCCTCATCAGGAAGAGGAGACAGTGACTGAGCATGTGTGTCCTCCAGCACTCAGTACATTAGGAGGAGGGGACAGTGACTGAGCATGTGTGTCCTCCAGCACTCAGCTCATCAGGGGGAGGGGACAGTGACTGAGCATGTGTGTCCTCCAGAACTCAGCACATCAAGAGGAGGAGACAGTGACTGAGCATGTGTGTCCTCCAGCACTCAGCTCACCAGGGGGAGGGGACAGTGACTGAGCATGTGTGTCCTCCAGCACTCAGCTCACCAGGGGGAGGGAACAGTGACTGAGCATGTGTGTCCTCCAGCATTCAGCACATAAGGAGGAGGGGACAGTGACTGAGAATGTGTGTCCTCCAGCACTCGCCTCATCAGGAAGAGGAGACAGTGACTGAGCATGTGTGTCCTCCAGCACTCAGCACATTAGGAGGAAGGGACAGTGACTGAGCATGTGTGTCCTCCAGCACTCAGCTCACCAGGGGGAGGGGACAGTGACTGAGTATGTGTGTCCTCCAGCATTCAGCTCACCAGGGGGAGGGGACAGTGACTGAGCATGTGTGTCCTCCAGCATTCAGCACATAAGGAGGAGGGGACAGTGACTGAGCATGTGTGTCCTCTAGCACTTATCTCTTCAGGAGGAGGGGACAGTGACTGATCATGTGTGTCCTCCAGCACTCAGCTCATCAGGGGGAGAGGACAGTGACTGAGCATGTGTGTCCTCCAACACTCAGCTCATCATGAGGAGGGGACAGTGACTGAGCATGTGTGTCCTCCAGCACTCACAACATTAGGAGGAGGGGACAGTGACTGAGCATGTGTGTCCTCCAGCACTCAGCACATTAGGAGGAGGGGACAGTGACTGAGCATGTGTGTCCTCCAGCACTCAGCACATTAGGAGGAGGGGACAGTGACTGAGCATGTGTGTCCTCCAGCACTCAGCACATTAGGAGGAGGAGACAGTGACTGAGCATGTGTGTCCTCTGCAGTGAGTGGTTCTGTACTTGTTGAGTATCTTATTGCTGAGTGTTATATGCAGCATCTTCCTGGCTGATAATAACTGAATGCACAGCACAGAGGTTACTCTGACTTTAGAGAGTCTCTTTACATCTGTAGCTCTCCTGATATATATGTAATATTGATCCTCCCATCCTGTAACATTGGATCAGGTTCACACTGACACCAACTAGAACTTAACCCATGAAACCACCATTAGTGATCGGGCAGTATCACACAGGCCGGGACCCAGCTGCCGCTGAAACGGGAGGAGGAGGAAATCTGAAGGATAAGAAAAGCCTCATTTATTTTACACCTGCTTCCCGGGGGGGGGGGGGGGGGGGGGGGGGTCCTGCCGAGACTATCACTGCCGCCTCCAGATCCATGTACAATATTGGAGGGGGGCAAAGTGCAACATACCTCCATCCATGGAGGATAAGGTATACAGCACTGTGCATCATGGGATACCTCCAGATGGGGGGGGGGGGGGGCAGGAGTGAGCCGCTGCCAGACCCTCGGGTCCTTGAGACTGTTTGGTGGACTTCTCTGACCCCATTAAAAACTTTACAGACCTCTCTGTCCTTCCCAGACTCCTTTTTTTCCTTTCCAGGCTCCTCTCTGTTCTCCCCAGACTCCTCTCTCTCCTTCCCAGACTCCTCTCTGTTCTCCCCAGACTCCTCTCTCTCCTCCCCAGACTCCTCTCTGTCCTCCCCAGACTCCTCTCTGTCCTTCCCAGACTCCTCTCTTTCCTTCCCAGACTCCTCTCTGTCCTCCCCAGACTCCTCTCTTTCCTTCCCAGACTCCTCTCTCTACTTCCCAGACTCCTCTCTGTCCTCCCCAGGCTCCTCTCGGTTCTCCCCAGACTCCTCTCTGTCCTCCCCAGACTCCTCTCTGTCCTCCCCAGACTCCTCTCTTTCCTTCCCAGACTCCTCTCTCTCCTTCTCAGACTCCTCTCTCTCCTTCCCAGACTCCTCTCTTTCCTTCCCAGACTCCTCTCTGTCCTTCCCAGACTCCTCTCTGTCCTCCCCAGACTCCTCTCTTTCCTTCCCAGACTCCTCTCTCTCCTTCCCAGATTCCTCTCTGTCCTCCCCAGACTCCTCTCTTTCCTTCCCAGACTCCTCTCTTTCCTTCCCAGACTCCTCTCTGTCCTCCCCAGACTCCTCTCTGTCCTCCCCAGACTCCTCTCTTTCCTTCCCAGACTCCTCTCTCTCCTTCTCAGACTCCTCTCTCTCCTTCCCAGACTCCTCTCTTTCCTTCCCAGACTCCTCTCTGTCCTTCCCAGACTCCTCTCTGTCCTCCCCAGACTCCTCTCTTTCCTTCCCAGACTCCTCTCTCTCCTTCCCAGACTCCTCTCTGTCCTCCCCAGACTCCTCTCTGTCCTCCCCAGACTCCTCCCTTTCCTTCCCAGGCTCCTCTCGGTTCTCCCCAGACTCCTCTCTGTCCTCCCCAGACTCCTCTCTGTCCTCCCCAGACTCCTCTCTTTCCTTCCCAGACTCCTCTCTCTCCTCCCCAGACTCCTCTCTGTCCTCCCCAGACTCCTCTCTCTCCTTCCCAGACTCCTCTCTGTCCTTCCCAGACTCCTCTCTGTCCGCCCCAGACTCCTCTCTCTCCTCCCCAGACTCCTCTCTCTCCTTCCCAGACTCCTCTCTGTCCTCCCCAGGCTCCTCTCGGTTCTCCCCAGACTCCTCTCTGTCCTCCCCAGACTCCTCTCTGTCCTCCCCAGACTCCTCTCTGTCCTCCCCAGACTCCTCTCTTTCCTTCCCAGACTCCTCTCTGTCCTCCCCAGGCTCCTCTCTGTCCTCCCCAGACTCCTCTCTGTCCTCCCCAGACTTCTCTCTGTCCTCACTAGACTTCTCTCTCTCCTTCCCAGACTCCTCCCCAGACTCCTCTCTTTCCTCCCCAGACTCCTCTCTGTTCTCCCCAGACTCCTCTCTTTCCTTCCCAGACTCCTCTCTGTCCTCCCCAGACTTCTCTCTGTCCTCACTAGACTTCTCTCTCTCCTTCCCAGACTCCTCTATCTCCTCCCCAGACTCCTCTCTTTCCTCCCCAGACTCCTCTCTGTTCTCCCCAGACTCCTCTCTGTCCTTCCCAGACTCCTCTCTGTCCTCACTAGACTTCTCTCTCTCCTTCCCAGACTCCTCTATCTCCTTCCCAGACTTCTCTCTCTCCTTCCCAGACTCCTCTCTCTCCTCCCCAGACTCCTCTCTCTCCTTCCCAGACTTCTCTCTGTCCTCCCCAGACCTCTCTGTCCTCCCCAGACCTCTCTGTTCTCCCCAGACTCCTCTCTGTCCTCCCCAGACTCCTCTCTGTCCTCCCCAGACTCCTCTCTCTCCTTCCCAGACTCCTCTCTCTCCTCCCCAGACTCCTCTCTCTCCTTCCCAGACTCCTCTCTGTCCTCACTAGACTCCTCTCTCTCCTTCCCAGACTCCTCTATCTCCTTCCCAGACTCCTCTCTCTCCTCCTCATATTCAGACTCAGGTTTAGTTGCAGCAGCGCTGGATGATGTCCGGCAGGTGATCATTGTTTGGTTCAGCAGAGCTGGAGGTGGTAAGTGGCTGTAGCGGTTGGTAGCACAGGGCAGGAGCGGGTCCTGGGTAGGTGAGCGGCAGCGCCGCTGACAGGCAGCAGGCAGGATGTGCAGCACTAGTGGAATCTTGCTGAGGAGTTTAAATATCAGAGTGATCCCATGTAGGTGTAAGCAGGAGGTCTAGTAGCAGGACAGTGGAATAAGAGGACGGCAGGAATATACAGAATATACAGAAATACCCCAAACTACAACAAACATAAAACCAGGACCGGATCCTAACACCTTCCTCCAGACTCCTATGGCCACTCCAGACTCCTCTCTCTTCTCTTATAGACTGGGTGTATATAGGCTGGGGTGTATATAGTCTGTGGTGGGTATGTGGTGTCCCACCACGGGTGATGATAGCCTGTACACCCCTCGCAAAAGCCTGTACTCAAAAGCAAAGTGTTAATGAAGTTATGCCTAAGTTTTGTCACTAGTATGTATGTGTATATTTATATATTGCACAGCTGTAGTGAGCAAGGGGCCTTTGTTTGTTTGTAATCTGTGCACCAAGACTTCCTCTTCACCTATCTCTAGTCTCCTTTTTATTTGCACTCTATTCTCCACCACCACTCATAGGGGTTATTACACACCCTGTAGGAAGTTGTCACATGGGGAGAGGAAGTGTACACCCACACTAGTGAGTTCTTCTCTGGTTCTCGTAGAGGCAAGACACACAGACCAGGGTCTCCTGCAGAGTTTCGCCAGGAGCCTGGCTCTGCCAGGTTCCCCCTTCGGGACAGACCAGCTGTAGTGGACCTACATGGGACAGAGACTCTTTCCTTCCAAGCAACACATATTTCAACCATGCAGCGCTAAACCACAACAGAGAGGACAAGTCAGGGATCACCCCAACCCCCACCGTGAACATCTCTAAAGGTGCAGGACAGTATCCTAAAGCTAGAGGACATACCTGTGTGCCGAGTCAGCACTGGCATCATGACAACCTACCATCTGGCTGAACAATTCTCCGACCAACCACCATAGAAGTGACGTCAGCAGGAACAACTCCATAGATCAAGCACACTTACCCCTGGAATATATAAGCTGGGGTGTATATAGGCTGGGTGTATATATGCCGTGGCCCGGGGTGTCGGTGCAGGTGTTGTAAGTAGCCGATGGGCTCTGGTGTTTGGGGGCGACTTGTTATGGTGGTCAGGATTGGTAATACCCAACACCCACCTCCGGACCTTGGTAGAACTGGTGTGAGGTGCCAGTGAGGGGGGAAGGTGCGGCGACAGAGATGACAGAGAACCCACTGGAACAGTGGTCAACTTTACTGAGAGTGCTGAGAGAGTGCAGGGACCGGGGAGAGAGAGAGAGTGCAGGGGCCGGGGAGGGAGAGAGAGAGTGCAGGGGCCGGGGAGGGAGAGAGAGTGCAGGGGCCGGGGAGGGAGAGAGAGTGCAGGGGCCGGGGAGGGAGAGAGAGTGCAGGGGCCGGGGAGGGAGAGAGAGAGTGCAGGGGCCGGGGAGGGAGAGAGAGAGTGCAGGGGCCGGGGAGGGAGAGAGAGTGCAGGGGCCGGGGAGGGAGAGAGAGAGTGCAGGGGCCGGGGAGAGAGAGAGTGCAGGGGCCGGGGAGGGAGAGAGAGTGCAGGGGCCGGGGAGGGAGAGAGAGAGTGCAGGGGCCGGGGAGGGAGAGAGAGAGTGCAGGGGCCGGGGAGGGAGAGTTCAGGGGCCGGGGAGGGAGAGAGAGAGTGCAGGGGCCGGGGAGGGAGAGAGAGAGTGCAGGGGCCGGGGAGGGAGAGAGAGAGTGCAGGGGCCGGGGAGGGAGAGAGAGAGTGCAGGGGCCGGGGAGGGAGAGAGAGAGTGCAGGGGCCGGGGAGGGAGAGAGAGTGCAGGGGCCGGGGAGGGAGAGAGAGTTCAGGGGCCGGGGAGGGAGAGAGAGAGTGCAGGGGCCGGGGAGGGAGAGAGAGAGTGCAGGGGCCGGGGAGGGAGAGAGAGAGTGCAGGGGCCGGGGAGGGAGAGAGAGTGCACGGGCCGGGGAGGGAGAGAGAGAGCAGGGGCCGGGGAGGGAGAGAGAGTGCAGGGGCCGGGGAGGGAGAGAGAGTGCAGGGGCCGGGGAGGGAGAGAGAGTGCAGGGGCCGGGGAGGGAGAGAGAGTGCAGGGGCCGGGGAGGGAGAGAGAGTGCAGGGGCCGGGGAGGGAGAGAGAGTGCAGGGGCCGGGGAGGGAGAGAGAGTGCAGGGGCCGGGGAGGGAGAGAGAGTGTGCAGGGGCCGGGGAGGGAGAGAGAGTGAGTGCAACCCAAACATATAAGAACAGTTCTGGTAACATGGAACTAGTGCAGGAATACCTGATAATACTCAGAGGTAGCGGAGAGCGATAGGAGAGACCTAAGCCAGGCCTGCCTCCCGGGTCTCCCTTATCTGGATGTATAATGTCTCCGGTGTCTCCCTTATCTGGATGTGTATTGTCTCCGGGGTCTCCCTTATCTGGATGTGTATTGTCTCCGGGGTCTCCCTTATCTGGATGTATATTGTCTCCGGTGTCTCCGTTATCTGGATGTATAATGTCTCCGGGGTCTCCCTTATCTGGATGTGTATTGTCTCCGGGGTCTCCCTTATCTGGATGTGTATTGTCTCCGGGGTCTCCCTTATCTGGATGTATAATGTCTCCGGGGTCTCCCTTATCTGGATGTGTATTGTCTCCGGGGTCTCCCTTATCTGGATGTATAATGTCTCCGGGGTCTCCCTTATCTGGATGTATAATGTCTCCGGGGTCTCCCTTATCTGGATGTCTCTAATGTCTAATGTCTCTGATATCTGGATATATAATGTCTCCGGGGTCTCCCTTATCTGGATGTATAATGTCTCCGGGGTCTCCCTTATCTGGATGTCTCTAATGTCTAATGTCTCTGATATCTGGATATATAATGTCTCCGGGGTCTCCCTTATCTGGATGTATAATGTCTCCGGGGCAGTGGCGAAATTTGGTGGGGGCAAAGGGGGCGGTCGCCCCCGGGCCCACTCAGGCAGGGGCCCACTGAGGTCTCAGACTGCTAATGCTGTCTGCAAAAGCTATTGCTTTTGCAGACAGCCTTAACACATGTCTGTAGTGGCCGGGGCCCCCAAGAAGGCAACAGCACCTGACAATAGCGGGCCCCCTGCTCCTGAGGGGCCCGCTCAGCTGTCGGATGCAGAGCCCGGCCAGGGCTGGATCTTCTCCCTGCATCTTCCTGCTTCTTCCTCACACGCTGCTGCTGCTGGCCCCTCCCCCTCACTGTCCTACAGAGCTGGTATGAGGGGGAGGGGAGGGACCAGCAGCTGGAGGGATCCTCACCGTCTATGGCTGCCAGGGAGAGACTGAAGACGTCCAGCAGCAGCTCTGACAGGAAGTGAGGCTGCCGAGTGCTGGAAGATGTCAGGTACTGAGTGAGGACTGTGAGAGGAGTGACAACACACAGACAGACAGACACAACCCACCCACACCACTGACCAAATGATCAGGAGGAGATATATTATATATACATATACACACACACACACACAGTATATGTCTCCTGCTGCTCACTTGGTCACTGCTGTTTATATACGGTATGTGTATATATATATATATATATATATATATATATATATATATATGACCAAGTGAGCAGCAGGATATATAATTGATAAGTGACCGGCAGGATATAGATATATATATATATATATATATATATACAGCTCTGACTTGCAACAGCTGGAGGGACTGAGTGTGACATCCTTGCTGTAGTCAGTGTGTAATGGAGGTCACCCAGCTTTCCCAGTGTCCTGTAGTCAGCATAATGGAGGTCACCCAGCTTTCCCAGTGTCCTGTAGTCAGCATAATGGAGGTCACCCAGCTTTCCCAGTGTCCTGTAGTCAGCATAATGGAGGTCACCAAGCTTTCCCAGTATCCTGTCGTCAGTGTCATGGAGGCCACCCAGCTTTCCCAGCATCCTGTATGTCAGTGTGTAATGGAGGTCACCCAGCTTTCCAGCATCTTGTACTTAGTATGATGGAGGTCACCCAGCTTTCCCATCATTTTATAATGGAAGTCACACAGCTTTCCCAGTATCCTGTAGTCAGTATGATGGAGGTCACCCAGCTTTCCAGCAATAGTACTCAGTATGATGGAGACTGCACAAGGGTCTGTACTAGTATGGTCCGAACCCGCCGAGGTTCGGGTTCGGCTGAACCCGAACGCTCGGCATCGGATTCCCGCTGTCTGCCCGCTCCGTGCAGCAGGAGGACCGCCTGGAAAACTGGGATACAGCCTATGGCTATGGCTGTATCCCAGTTTTCCAGGTGTTCCTCCCGCTGGATCCGCCCGCTGCACGGAGCGGGAAGACATCGGTAATCATTGCGGATGGTTCGGGTTCGTACGAACTCTGTTCGGACCATCCGTAGTCTGTACTAAACAGAGGAGGAGAGGAGTGTACTACACACGGGGGCATTACTATAGAGAAGCCTACACCCCAGAGAGGGGGGGCAATACCACAGAGAGGCCTATACTACACAGAGGCTGCATAGAGGGGGCTACACTACAGGGGAGTTTGTATAGAGATGAGGATAATGCTGGAGCGAGGAGCCTAAAATGTCTCTCTAGCAGATCCTGTGGAGACAAGTCATGGTCGGAAAAGTCTTCATGATGGCCGGGGCCAGATGGAGACCAAAGGAAAAGTGAACAACCTTGAATATAAAAAAAAAAAAAAAAAAAAAAAAATCGCAATCCATGCAGAGAAGCCGCCTTCTGTGAGTGACTGAATGATGTTTTTGTATTTGGTAGAACACCGCTCTATGCCGTAATTAACACACTGCTTCTTCCAAGTAACCCCAATCTTCATGAAAGCCCCCCTTCCTTCCCCAGTGCTGAACTGAGTAAGGTCCGGGGGCCAAAGGCCCCCCACATCGACTCTGATCGCTAGCCTTCCTCCTCATGCAGCACCCACACTCTCTCAGAGGCCATGTTAACTTGTGTCCCTTTTTTTGAGCTCTTACCATGGTGAACGCTCTCCCTCCCTCTACTGCTTAGCCCTTACCACATTTTCACAAGCGCCCCCAACACATTTGACCCCCTTGCTATACCTGCTCCATCATGTAGTTGCAAATGCAGGTATCTATACACCTTATGCTAAAGTAAGTTAAAGGGGTACTCCAGCAATTTTTATTTTTTAAAATTAACTGGTTTCAGAAACTTATATAGATTTGTAAATTACCTCTGTTTCAAAATCTCAAGTCTTCCAGTACTTATCAGATAGATAGATAGATAGATAGATAGATAGATAGATAGTGAGATAGATAGATAGGAGATAGATAGGAGATAGATAGATAGATAGATAGATAGATAGATAGATAGATAGGAGATAGATAGGAGATAGATAGATAGATAGATAGGAGATAGATAGATAGATAGGAGATAGATAGATAGATAGATAGATAGGAGATAGATAGATAGATAGATAGTGAGATAGATAGATAGGAGATAGATAGGAGATAGATAGATAGATAGATAGATAGATAGATAGATAGATAGATAGGAGATAGATAGGAGATAGATAGATAGATAGATAGGAGATAGATAGATAGATAGGAGATAGATAGATAGATAGATAGATAGATAGATAGATAGTGAGATAGATAGATAGGAGATAGATAGGAGATAGATAGGAGATAGATAGATAGATAGGAGATAGGAGATAGATAGATAGATAGATAGTGAGATAGATAGATAGGAGATAGATAGATAGATAGGAGATAGATAGATAGATAGGAGATAGATAGATAGGAGATAGATAGATAGATAGATAGATAGATAGATAGATAGATAGTGAGATAGATAGATAGATAAATAGGAGATAGATAGGAGATAGATAGGATAGAAGTGGATATCTAGCAGCTCATCATATATCTTTGATTGTACATACATGTATAATCACAACCAACTCACCCCTTTTAATGTCTAAAAGCATATTACCTATACCACTATTATTTTTAGGCAAAGATAATCTGGTTAAAAGGGTTCTCCAGAATTAAAAGAAAAACAGCATATTTGTTTTCTTCCAAAAACAGCGCCACCCCTGATCTTAGGTTGTGTGCGGTATCACAACTTGGCTCCATACACTTTAGTCGAATACCACACACAAACTGAGGACAAGAGTGGTGCTGTCTGTGGAAGAAGGCAGCTATATTTTTCTAATCTTAAGCCCTTTTACTTTTTTTGTGGTTCTATTTTTCAGATGTAGAAACCTCTTACACTGCTCTTTATCCTTATTCACTATAAGAAATGTAGAAGAATATTCCCTTTATTATTCAGAAATCCGTGTCACCTGCTGAGATTTCCTATGGGTAACAATGGTTGGGGGCCCACTTAGACTCACTCGCCCCCCCTAGGCTGAACCCCTAGCTACGCCCCTGCTCCGGGGTCTCCCTTATCTGGATATATAATGTCTCCGGGGTCTCCCTTATCTGGATGTGTATTGTCTCCGGGGTCTCCCTTATCTGGATGTGTATTGTCTCCGGGGTTTCCCTTATCTGGATGTATAATGTCTCCGGGGTCTCCCTTATCTGGATGTGTATTGTCTCCGGGGTCTCCCTTATCTGGATGTGTATTGTCTCCGGGGTTTCCCTTATCTGGATGTATAATGTCTCCGGGGTCTCCCTTATCTGGATGTATATTGTCTCCGGGGTCTCCCTTATCTGGATATATAATGTCTCCGGGGTCTCCCTTATCTGGATGTATAATGTCTCCGGGGTCTCCCTTATCTGGATGTATAATGTCTCCGGGGTCTCCCTTATCTGGATGTATAATGTCTCCGGGGTCTCCCTTATCTGGATGTATAATGTCTCCGGGGTCTCCCTTATCTGGATGTGTATTGTCTCCGGGGTCTCCCTTATCTGGATGTATAATGTCTCCGGGGTCTCTCTTATCTGGATGTATAATGTCTCCGGGGTCTCCCTTATCTGGATATATAATGTCTCTGGGGTCTCCCTTATCTGGATGTGTATTGTCTCCGGGGTCTCCCTTATCTGGATGTGTATTGTCTCCGAGGTCTCCCTTATCTGGATGTATATTGTCTCCGGGGTCTCCCTTATCTGGATGTGTATTGTCTCCGGGGGTCTCTCTTATCTGGATGTATAATTTCTCCGGGGTCTCCCTTATCTGGATGTATAATGTCTCCGGGGTCTCCCTTATCTGGATGTGTATTGTCTCCGGGGTCTCCCTTATCTGGATGTATATTGTCTCCAGGGTCTCCCTTATCTGGATGTATAATGTCTCCGGGGTCTCCCTTATCTGGATGTATAATGTCTCCGGGGTCTCCCTTATCTGGATGTATAATGTCTCCGGGGTCTCCCTTATCTGGATGTATAATGTCTCCGGGGTCTTTCTTATCTGGATGTGTATTGTCTCCGGGGTCTCCCTTATCTGGATATATAATGTCTCCGGGGTCTCCCTTATCTGGATGTATAATGTCTCCGGGGTCTCTCTTATCTGGATGTATAATGTCTCCGGGGTGTCCCTTATCTGGATGTATAATGTCTCCGGGGTCTCCCTTATCTGGATGTATAATGTCTCCGGGGTCTCCCTTATCTGGATGTATAATGTCTCCGGGGTCTCCCTTATCTGGATGTGTATTGTCTCCGGGGTCTCCCTTATCTGGATGTATAATGTCTCCGGGGTCTCCCTTATCTGGATGTGTATTGTCTCCGGGGTCTCTCTTATCTGGATGTGTATTGTCTCCGGGGTCTCCCTTATCTGGATGTATAATGTCTCCGGGGTCTCCCTTATCTGGATGTGTATTGTCTCCGGGGTCTCCCTTATCTGGATATATAATGTCTCCGGGGTCTCCCTTATCTGGATGTATATTGTCTCCGGGGTCTCCCTTATCTGGATGTATAATGTCTCCGGGGTCTCCCTTATCTGGATGTGTATTGTCTCCGGGGTCTCCCTTATCTGGATATATAATGTCTCCGGGGTCTCCCTTATCTGGATGTGTATTGTCTCCGGGGTCTCCCTTATCTGGATGTATATTGTCTCCGGGGTCTCCCTTATCTGGATGTATAATGTCTCCGGGGTCTCCCTTATCTGGATGTATAATGTCTCCGGGGTCTCCCTTATCTGGATGTGTATTGTCTCCGGGGTCTCCCTTATCTGGATGTATATTGTCTCCGGGGTCTCCCTTATCTGGATGTATATTGCCTCCGGGGTTTCCCTTATCTGGATGTATAATGTCTCCGGGGTCTCCCTTATCTGGATGTATATTGTCTCCGGGGTCTCCCTTATCTGGATGTGTATTGTCTCCGGGGTCTCCCTTATCTGGATGTATAATGTCTCCGGGGTCTCCCTTATCTGGATGTATATTGTCTCCGGGGTCTCCCTTATCTGGATGTATAATGTCTCCGGGGTCTCCCTTATCTGGATGTATAATGTCTCCGGGGTCTCCCTTATCTGGATGTATATTGCCTCCGGGGTTTCCCTTATCTGGATGTATAATGTCTCCGGGGTCTCCCTTATCTGGATGTATATTGTCTCCGGGGTCTCTCTTATCTGGATGTATATTGTCTCCGGGGTCTCTCTTATCTGGATGTATAATGTCTCCGGGGTCTCCCTTATCTGGATGTATATTGTCTCCGGGGTCTCCCTTATCTGGATGTGTATTGTCTCCGGGGTCTCCCTTATCTGGATGTGTATTGTCTCCGGGGTCTCCCTTATCTGGATGTGTATTGTCTCCGGGGTCTCCCTTATCTGGATGTATAATGTCTCCGGGGTCTCCCTTATCTGGATGTATAATGTCTCCGGGGTCTCCCTTATCTGGATATATAATGTCTCCGGGGTCTCCCTTATCTGGATGTATATTGTCTCCGGGGTCTCCCTTATCTGGATGTATAATGTATCCGGGGTCTCCCTTATCTGGATATATAATGTCTCCGGGGTCTCCCTTATCTGGATGTATAATGTCTCCGGGGTCTCCCTTATCTGGATATATAATGTCTCCGGGGTCTCCCTTATCTGGATGTATATTGTCTCCGGGGTCTCCCTTATCTGGATGTATAATGTATCCGGGGTCTCCCTTATCTGGATATATAATGTCTCCGGGGTCTCCCTTATCTGGATGTATAATGTCTCCGGGGTCTCCCTTATCTGGATATATAATGTCTCCGGGGTCTCCCTTATCTGGATGTATAATGTCTCCGGGGTCTCCCTTATCTGGATGTATAATGTCTCCGGGGTCTCCCTTATCTGGATGTGTATTGTCTCCGGGGTCTCCCTTATCTGGATGTATAATGTCTCCGGGGTCTCCCTTATCTGGATGTATATTGTCTCCGGGGTCTCCCTTATCTGGATGTATAATGTCTCCGGGGTCTCCCTTATCTGGATGTATAATGTATCCGGGGTCTCCCTTATCTGGATGTATAATGTCTCCGGGGTCTCCCTTATCTGGATGTATAATGTCTCCGGGGTCTCCCTTATCTGGATATATAATGTCTCCGGGGTCTCCCTTATCTGGATGTATAATGTCTCCGGGGTCTCCCTTATCTGGATGTATATTGTCTCCGGGGTCTCCCTTATCTGGATGTGTATTGTCTCCGGGGTCTCCCTTATCTGGATGTGTATTGTCTCCGGGGTCTCCCTTATCTGGATGTATAATGTCTCCGGGGTCTCCCTTATCTGGATGTATATTGTCTCCGGGGTCTTTGGGATGAGACTTTGGAGGGTCTCTCAGGGATCGGAGGAGATGACTGTGATGGAAATGTGGAGGAAATGGGTGCGGGGGTGTGGCGGAGTCCTCCCGGCTGATGACCCTCAGGACACTATGGGCGCCACTCCCTTCAGGTGAGATACAATGTATGGATTATTCATCTCTCTCCGGCCCCTGGGGGCCCCGCACTCGCCCATTGCACCCACATTCTTTAGGTCAAATAAATACAAGAAAGGAAAACAAGGGCCGTAACTTTCCCAGCCTGGGTGGATCCGGCGTCCGGGCAGAAGCCGCTGCCTATCGCTTCCTCTCACCGACACAGATAACGTATCCAGAGAAATTCCCGCAGGGAGGACCGAGAATCCAGATACAGTCCAGCAGGAGAGGAGTTACTCATCTGTCTCCTCTCTTCTATCTCATCCCAGTTATAATGGTCTATGGAGGTGTATACAGTTATAATGGTCTATGGGGGTGTATACAGTTATAATGGCCCATGGGGGGGATGTATACAGTTATAATGGTCTATGGGAGATGTATACAGTTATAATGGCCTATGGGGGGTGTATACAGTTATAATGGTCTATGGGGGTGTATACAGTTATAATGGTCTATGGGGGTGTATACAGTTATAATGGTCTATGGGGGGGATGTATACAGTTATAATGGCCTATGGGGGGGGGGTGTATACAGTTATAATGGCCTATGGGGGGTGTATACAGTTATATTGGCCTATGGGGGATGTATACAGTTATAATGGCCTATGGGAGATGTATACAGTTATAATGGTCTATGGGGGTGTATACAGTTATAATGGCCTATGGGAGATGTATACAGTTATAATGGCCCATGGGGGGTGTATACAGTTATAATGGCCTATGGTAGGTGTATACAGTTATAATGGCCTATGGGGAATGTATACAGTTATAATGGCCTATGGGAGATGTATACAGTTATAATGGTCTATGGGAGATGTATACAGTTATAATGGCCCATGGGGGATGTATACAGTTATATTGGCCTATGGGAGATGTATACAGTTATAATGGCCTATGGGAGATGTATACAGTTATAATGGCCCATGGGGAATGTATACAGTTATAATGGTCTATGGGGGTGTATACAGTTATAATGGCCTATGGGGAATGTATACAGTTATAATGGCCTATGGGAGATGTATACAGTTATAATGGTCTATAGGGGGTTGAAAACAGTTATAATGGCCTATGTGGGGTGTATACATTTATAATGGTCCATGGGGGATGTATACAGTTATAATGGTCTATGGGGGGTGTATACAGTTATAATGGCCTATGGGGGGGGGGTGTATACAGTTATAATGGCCTATGGGGGATGTATACAGTTATAATGGCCTATGGGAGATGTATACAGTTATAATGGCCTATGGGAGATGTATACAGTTATATTGGCCTATGGTAGGTGTATACAGTTATAATGGCCTATGGGGAATGTATACAGTTATAATGGCCTATGGGGGGTGTATACAGTTATAATGGCCTATGGGGGTGTATACAGTTATATTGGCCTATGGGAGATGTATACAGTTATAATGGCCTATGGGGGGTGTATACAGTTATAATGGCCTATGGGGGGTGTATACAGTTATAATGGCCTATGGGGGGTGTATACAGTTATAATGGCCTATGGGGGGTGTATACAGTTATAATGGCCTATGGGGGGTGTATACAGTTATAATGGCCTATGGGGGGTGTATACAGTTATAATGGCCTATGGGGGGTGTATACAGTTATAATGGCCTATGGGGGGTGTATACAGTTATAATGGCCTATGGGGGGTGTATACATTTATAATGGCCCATGGGGGATGTATACAGTTATAATGGTCTATGGGGGGTGTATACAGTGTGGGGGGTTAGCTCCGTCACAGGTATCACAGACACAGCAGAGTTAAAATCACTGGGTTTTATTTCACAAAGTCCAAGCAGTAACAAAATAGCTTCTCTTCAGCAGGTGCAAATAACATAAGGATAGCCTTGCTTCAGGCACAAAGGGTTAAACGAAAACAGGATTTCTCACCAGAACAGTCTTTTTAGGCTACAGCAGATTCTCCAGCTTCTCTGCCTGGAACCAACACAGCAGAACCTCCAAACAAGCTCCAGCCTTGGAGTTACACACCACACACAGCTCACCTAGTCTCCTGGCTGTTATAGGGAAAACCCGGGATGGATACGTGGGAGCAGTCATCCCACCCAACTCTGAGACTGCTCCAGTAAAAGCCGGCCCGGAACAACTGCTTGAAAGCAGGTATACTAAATTAGAAAAAACTGTCCGTAACCTATGGTTACTGACCAATTCTATCCGGCCTACTCCACCGAGGCCTTGAACCACGGTGACACGTATCTGTCATCGACCACCATACCTTGTGCCTTGTCACATACCCCCCCTCTGCCCAAAGCCGTGGGGCTGGGCACTTTCAACCAGCAGGCAGTGTACCCTTGACAGGGCATCTGCATTACCATGCAATTTACCTGCTCTATGTTCCACATTGAAACAATAATCTTGTAATGCCAGAAACCAGCGTGTTATCCTGGCATTATTCCCCTTTTTCATTCTCATCCATTTCAGTGGGGCATGGTCAGAAACCAACTTAAACCTTCTGCCCAGTAGGTAATACTTAAGGGAATCCAATGCCCACTTAATGGCCAGGCACTCCTTTTCTACAATGGAGTAATTTTTCTCGGCAGGGGAAAGTTTACGGCTGAGATACATAACTGGGTGCTCTTCTCCATTTATGTCCTGGGACATTACTGCACCCAGGCCTACATCGGACGCATCCGTCTGGACCACAAATTCCTTAGAGAAATCGGGTGCTACCAAGACTGGCTGCTTGCATAAGGCAAGTTTTAGTTCATTAAAGGCTCTCTCAGCCTCCGGTGACCATTTAACCATAACTGACTGGGTCCCTTTTGTAAGTTCAGTTAATGGAGCTGCTATTGTGGCAAAGTCTGGGACAAACCGTCTGTAGTAGCCTACGATACCCAAGAATGCCCTTACTTGTTTTTTTGTTAGTGGGCGGGGCCAATTCTGTATGGCTTCGACCTTGTTAATCTGAGGTTTAATTAAGCCTCTACCTACAACGTACCCCAGATATTTGGCCTCTTCCATCCCAACCGCACATTTTTGGGGGTTGATGGTAAATCCCGCTCTCCTTAGGGCATCTAAGACTGCCTGCAGTTTTTCTAGATGACTTCCCCAGTCACGGCTAAATATCACAATGTCATCTAGGTATGCAGCGGCATACTTCTTGTGAGGGATCAGTATGCGATCCATCGCCCTTTGAAATGTGGCAGGAGCTCCCTGCAACCCAAAAGGCATTCTGGTGTATTGGTAGCATCCCTCCGAGGTGGAAAAGGCAGTCTTTTCCTTGGCCTCCTTAGACAGGGGGATTTGCCAATACCCTTTTGTGAGGTCCAAGGTGGTGATGTACCGGGCTGGACCTAGCCTTTCGATGAGTTCATCCACCCGTGGCATCGGGTATGCATCCACACTGGAGACCTCATTAAGCTTTCTATAGTCGTTGCAGAAGCGCCACTCCCCACTTGGTTTTGGCACTAAGACTATTGGGCTTGACCACCCACTCTTAGACTCTTCTATAACACCCAACTTTAGCATTCGTTCTACCTCTTGGGAAACCACTTGTCTACGGGCCTCAGGTATTCTATAAGGTTTTAGGTTTACCCTAATATGAGGGTCTGTGACAATCTCATGCTCAATCACGGAGGTGAGACCAGGTAGCTCAGAGAACAGATCCTTATTCTGTTCTAAGAGTTCCCTGCATTGCTGTTTCTGAGACGGTGAAAGGGTGTCTGCAATAGTGACATTTTGGAAACCCACCTCTGGCTGAGTAAGGAAACAAGGTGTGTCTATAGAATCCCTATCTTTCCAGGGTTTGAGGAGGTTTACATGATATACCTGGATGGGCTTCCTTTTACCTGGCTGGTGTATTTTGTAATTAACCTCATTTACTTTTTCAAGGACTTCAAACGGTCCCTGCCACTTCGCAAGGAATTTACTTTCCACTGTGGGTACCAGTACAAGTACCCGATCCCCAGGGTGAAACTGTCTAATCCTGGCTGTTCTGTTATATACCCTACTTTGGGCTTCTTGAGCATGGAGAAGATGGGCCTTTACTATTGGCATAACATTTGCTATTCTTTCTTGCATTTGTGCAACATGCTCTATTATGCTTTTATATGGCGTTGCCTCGCTTTCCCAGGTCTCTTTAGCTACATCCAGTAACCCTCGAGGGTGTCGTCCGTACAAGAGTTCAAAGGGTGAAAACCCTGTGGAGGCTTGAGGGACTTCCCTTATAGAGAATAATAGATAGGGTATCAGACAGTCCCAATCTCGCCCATCTTTCTCTACAGCCTTTCTTAACATAGCCTTCAGCGTCTTATTGAAACGCTCTACTAACCCATCAGTCTGTGGATGGTATACAGATGTTCGTAGTTGCTTTATATTCAGGACTTTACATAATTCTTTCATAACCCGTGACATGAAGGGTGTTCCCTGATCGGTCAAGATCTCTTTAGGCAGCCCTGTCCTGGAAAAAATATGGACCAATTCTCGTGCAATACATTTTGATGAGGCATTTCTTAAGGGTACGGCCTCTGGGTATCGTGTAGCATAGTCCAGGATAACCAAAATGTATTGGTGGCCTCTAGCAGATTTCACTAACGGGCCTACAATGTCCATGGCTATGCGCTCAAATGGTGTTTCTATGATGGGCAGGGGTACTAATGGGCTACGGAAATGAGAGACCGGAGCGGTTATTTGGCAGGTTGGACATGACTGACAAAAATTTGCTATCTCCCTGTAACATCCTGGCCAATAAAATCTTTGCAAAATACGCTCCTGGGTCTTATCTACACCCAAGTGACCTCCCAACACATGGGAGTGGGCCATGTCCAACACCATCCGTCTATATGGGCCTGGTACCAGCAGTTGCTCTACCACCTCATCCCTTATTTTATGTACACGATACAGCAGGTCATTATTCATAGCAAAATAAGGAAACCTTTGGTCTGCACCTGGTTCTTGGGGAACACCATTTATCACAGTGACATTTTCCATGGCACTCTTTAATGTCAGATCCCTGAGCTGAGCAGTCCCAAAATTTTCTCGGGACACTGCTAGATCAGGGATATGAGTTTCAGAGGACGATTCCTCATCCTCAGTCCCCACTAACACAGTCAGAGGAAATTCACGTGTGACCCCATCATACACATCAACAGTTTTATTAATGATTGCTTTAGAGTCTAAGGCCTTGCCCCACAAGTCCCAAAACAAAGGAAAGTCTCTTCCCACGATTATGGGGTACATTAGACCTTTGACAATTCCCACAGTATGGGATATGGTGGTCTGCTTCACAGATATGGTGACCTGGGCAACCGGATAGTCTTTAGTGTCCCCATGGATACACTGTACCCCCACCCGCTTCCCAGGAACAAGCACATGTGGGAGTGTGGCCCTTAGTAGGGTCACCAAACTCCCCGAGTCTAAAAGGCCAAACACTGCAACCCCATTTACCGTTACCTGACAGACCTGGGGACCCTCTTTGGGGTGAGGTACGGCACTATAGGCAGGACAGGCGAACCAAGAACCACGGCGGCCTACGTTGCAGTCCATCGGTTCTGAAGACAGAGGGCAGTGTGCTGCAATATGCCCCTGGCCATGACACCTCCAGCAAATTACGGGGCGAGGCTGCCTCCCCGGGACAGATTGGGGATCTACCGTGTCTCGGATACGCCACTCTGCAGAGGGTTTAGGCCACTTTTTTGAGGGGTCTGGACCACTTCGGGAACGCATGGCAGATGACTTTCCCCCACCTTGTCTCTCATAGGACACTTCCACTGCCTGGTATCTTTCCACCAGGTTCACCAGGTCATCTGCACACTGGGGGTCTCCCTGGGCAACCCAGCATTGTATGGTCCTTGGCAGAGTTTGGATGAACCGGTCCATGACAACTCTTTCCACCATCTGTGCTGGGGTGCAGGACTCTGGCTGCAGCCATTTTTGTACAAGATGAAATAAGTCAAACATTTGTGACCTGGGTGGCTTATCTTTATTATATGCCCAGTGTTGCACCCGTTGGGCTCGGACAGCCAGGTTCACACCCAGGCGGGCCAGGATCTCCGCTTTTAGTTTGCTGTAGTCTTTGGCCTCTGGTAGTGGTAAATCAAAATAGGCCTTCTGAGGCTCCCCGCTCAGGTAAGGCGCAAGGACCTCCGCCCATTGCTCTGGAGGTAATTTTTCCCTCTCTGCTACTCTTTCAAATATGGTCAAAAAGGCCTCAACATCGTCCTCCGGTGTCATCTTTTGTAGCGCCTCCCTGACCGATTTCCGGGTTCTGCCAATGTCCTCTTTCCCAGAAGGAGCTGCCTCCTCTTTCCTCTGGGATGTCTCGGTCAGTGCGGCAAGCTGACGGAGCAGGAGTTTATTGGTCTCCTGTTGGGCTTGCATGGCCTCCATGTGGGCTCTCTGCTGCTGGGCGCTGGTTTGCTGCTGCTGCTGATTAGCCTGCACCAACTGTTTTATCAGCTCCTCCATGCTGGGAGATCCTGATTGCACTCCTGCCACTGCTTTAACCCAGGACATGCAAAGTCTTTATAAACTCTCTGTGACTCTTCTGGGAGCGCTAGATGCCCGCATCCAAACACCACTTGTGGGGGGTTAGCTCCGTCACAGGTATCACAGACACAGCAGAGTTAAAATCACTGGGTTTTATTTCACAAAGTCCAAGCAGTAACAAAATAGCTTCTCTTCAGCAGGTGCAAATAACATAAAGATAGCCTTGCTTCAGGCACAAAGGGTTAAACGAAAACAGGATTTCTCACCAGAACAGTCTTTTTAGGCTACAGCAGATTCTCCAGCTTCTCTGCCTGGAACCAACACAGCAGAACCTCCAAACAAGCTCCAGCCTTGGAGTTACACACCACCCACAGCTCACCTAGTCTCCTGGCTGTTATAGGCCAGGGAAAACCCGGGATGGATACGTGGGAGCAGTCATCCCACCCAACTCTGAGACTGCTCCAGTAAAAGCCGGCCCGGAACAACTGCTTGACAGCAGGTATACTAAATTAGAAAAAACTGTCCGTAACCTATGGTTACTGACCAATTCTATCCGGCCTACTCCACCGAGGCCTTGAACCACGGTGACACGTATCTGTCATCGACCACCATACCTTGTGCCTTGTCACAACAGTTATAATGGTCTATGGGGGGTGTATACAGTTATATTGGCCTATGGGGGGGTATAATAAAACAGCAGACAGTTTCTATAGTTAATTGCAGACCTTTATATTGTGTAATTGTTCTAGAAGTTTTCCCACCTTCCTCTGCTCCCCGATAACTGACTGTCGGGGTGTAACAGAAATGGTAGTTTTGCCACAGTTTGTCAGGGTATGATGGGAGTTGTAGTCCTACAGCAGTTGGGAACAACAGATCTCCAGGATCGTCCTCCACAGTGAAATATAATTAAGATCGGAATATTCTGAGCAGCAGGCAGCAGGGGGCTCTACAGGGATTTCCAGGGGGAGATGGGGACTTCAGGGACCCCTCCACCACACTGCCACCCCTGAAAACAACATCAAGATGCTCCAAAACACTTAAAATAAAGAAGAAACTTTCCACCGAATTGTGTATTCAGCTCCTCTGCAGACCGATGTGACTGTGGTTTCAGACCAGGCATAGGCATGTCAGACTACACTGGGCTTGTTTGTAGTCTGTTACCATGGCAACACATAGCTCTGCATAGGGGCTGTGTACACTAAATGGAGGAGATTTTCACCAAGATTATTTTTTCAGTCGCTTTTTATCTTTAGACGCAGAATTTTTTTTATAAAAATGACGGCTCCATCTCTGGATACAAAAGTCACATAACATTTGGTTAATTTCCCCCGAGAAGATGCGGAAATTTTATGGACGTTAAGTACCCCCCCTCCTCCCCTAGCGGATGATCTGCTCCTCCTATCACATTAATTAGCAGTAGCAGAAGTTGAGGGGTCTGGACAGCAGCCAGGTTACAGCTCCGGCCCACCAGGAGGACCAGCTGGGAATAGTCCATAAAGAGGCCCAGATTTTTTCATTGTGGAGAACAGCAGCTGCTATGAATCTGGGAAGATCTGGAGCGACGCAGATGTACGAGTTATTATGTAACATGTGTGATGTGATTACCCATCAGCCTGTGCCCACTGCGGCCCCGCAGGAGGGGTCCGGGCTATGGGGCATACACAGGGGCAGCAGGGATCATCAGCAAGGCTCTCTTATTTACATAAGGGGTGTGGTTATTATTATTAGGCACTGTTATTTACATAAGGGGTGTGGTTATTATTATTAGGCACTGTTATTTACATAAGGGGTGTGGTTATTATTATTATTAGGCACTGTTATTTACATAAGGGGTGTGGTTATTATTATTAGGCACTGTTATTTACATAAGGGGTGTGGTTATTATTATTAGGCACTGTCATTTACATAAGGGGTGTGGTTATTATTATTATTAGGCACTGTTATTTACATAAGGGGTGTGGTTATAATTAGTAGGTGATGTTATTTACATAAGGGGTGTGGTTATAATTAGTAGGTGATGTTATTTACATAAGGGGTGTGGTTACTATTATTAGGCTCTGTTATTTACATAAAGGGTGTGGTTATTATTATTATTATTACTATTATGTTATTTACATAAAGGGTGTGGTTATTATTATTATCATTACTATTATGTTATTTACATAAGAGGTGTGGTTATTATTATTATTGTTAGATTATGTTATTTACATAAGGGGTGTGGTTATTATTATTGTTAGATTATGTTATTTACATAAGGGGTGTGGTTATTATTATTGTTAGATTATGTTATTTACATAAGGGGTGTGGTTATTATTAGATTATGTTATTTACATAAGGGGGTGTGGTTATTATTATTATTAGATTATGTTATTTACATAAGGGGGTGTGGTTATTATTGTTAGATTATGTTATTTACATAAGGGGGTGTGGTTATTATTATTTATATATTATGTTATTTTCATAAGGGGTGTGGTTATTATTATTGTTAGATTATGTTATTTACATAAGGGGTGTGGTTATTATTATTACTAGATTATGTTATTTACATAAGGGGTGTGGTTATTATTATTATTAGATTATGTTATTTACATAAGGGGTGTGGTTATTATTATTGTTAGATTGTTATTTACATAAGGGGTGTGGTTATTATTATTATTAGTTTCTCTTATTTACATAAGGGGTGTGGTTGACCTGAAGAGGGCGCTGCACACAGGAATAGGGATCGACTGAAACAAATCTATGAGGGTAATGTCATTAACATCATACGACTCTGCAGCTACAGGAAACATTTAGTGAAGGTGATCGCCGCTAAAGGGGGATCTGCAGGTTATTAAATTCAAGGGTTCACTTACTTTTCCTGTCTGTGGCTAATTTCATACTAGTGTATTACATGCACATTTTTGACCGTGAGTCTGATAACCTAAAGTGGCAGCTGTCATGCCGGGCCTCGTGTCTGTCACACCTGCGGTCAGGCCGGGCCTCGTGTCTGTCACACCTGCGGTCAGGCCGGGCCTCGTGTCTGTCACACCTGCGGTCAGGCCGGGCCTCGTGTCTGTCACACCTGCGGTCAGGCCGGGCCTCGTGTCTGTCACACCTGCGGTCAGGCCGGGCCTCGTGTCTGTCACACCTGCGGTCAGGCTGGGCCTCCTGTCTGTCACACCTGCGGTCAGGCGGGGCCTCGTGTCTGTCACACTTGCGGTCAGGCCGGGCCTCGTGTCTGTCACACCTGCGGTCAGGCCGGGCCTCGTGTCTGTCACACCTGCGGTCAGGCGGGGCCTCGTGTCTGTCACACCTACGGTCAGGTGGGGCCTCGTGTCTGTCACACCTGCGGTCAGGCCGGGCCTCGTGTCTGTCACCCCTGCGGTCAGGCGGGGCCTCGTGTCTGTCACACCTGCGGTCAGGCGGGGCCTCGTGTCTGTCACACCTGCGGTCAGGCCGGGCCTCGTGTCTGTCACACCTGCGGTCAGGCCGGGCCTCGTGTCTGTCACCCCTGCGGTCAGGCGGGGCCTCGTGTCTGTCACACCTGCGGTCAGGCCGGGCCTCGTGTCTGTCACACCTGCGGTCAGGCCGGGCCTCGTGTCTGTCACACCTGCGGTCAGGCCGGGCCTCGTGTTTGTCACACCTGCGGTCAGGCCGGGCCTCGTGTCTGTCACACCTGCGGTCAGGCCGGGCCTCGTGTCTGTCACACCTGCGGTCAGGCCGGGCCTCGTGTCTGTCACACCTGCGGTCAGGCCGGGCCTCGTGTCTGTCACACCTGCGGTCAGGCCGGGCCTCCTGTCTGTCACACGTGTCTGTCAGATCTCAGTCCTCCGGCTCTGGATGTACAATGACCAACCTCTCATTTCAGAGAATCCCAAATTGTTGGACACTTCAGGAAACCCAGACTACACAAAAGTCATTGTCCCCATGATGCTCCTGTGACGCTGCTCCCTGCTACGGACGTAATCCACAGGATACCGATATCTGAAAAACAAAAAGGGAGAAACACACAAAAAACACACAAACAGGAGCACAACACCCATCATTGTGAGCGGTGTTGTGCTCCTTACAGTATGCAGCATCTTTACAGATCACTGCTTACAGTCTGGCCCCCAAGGGGTTAAGGGAGGATGTATTGCATCCCCCTTAACCCCTTGGGGGCCAGACTGATGTCAGACTGCACCCATCCCAGCAAGGAAGGGGTTAAGTGACCCCCCTTCCTTGCTGGGAGGGGTGCAGTGCTGGGGAGGGGGTGGGGAGAGCTCTATACTCACCCCGATGTGTCCTCTTCGCTGGTCCGCAGCACAATGAAGTCACTGTACTGCGGACCCGCTAATTATATGTGCGCTCAGCCGATCAGCCAATCAGCTGAGCGCACATATAATTCTAAATGTTTCTTCTAATAATGCTATTGTGATAACATAATTAGAAGAAACATTTGATGTTTTCATTAAAGTAAAGTGATGATTAGTACAGAAAGCTCTATTACCGGCAATATGAATTAACGGCTTATGGAGCTTCCTGTACTAATTAATATTTAATTAATAAAACACATTTTCGTTGAAATAAATTCAGTTTCGTTGTTCAATAATTTAATTCTAACGAACCCATCATTGTGCAAATAAATATACTGTCAAAAAATAATTATGTATATAAATATACATTTATTTATATATCTATTTATTTTTACAGTATATTTATTTGCACAATGATGGATTCGTTAGAATTAAATTATTGAACAACGAAAGGGACTTTATTACAAAGAAAATGTGTTTTATTAATTTAATATATTAACTATTAGAGGCATCGGCATTCGGCATCATTGCCGGCTATTTTTGAAGTACTCCGTACGGACCGCCTGTCAATCCTCGGCCGCATGTCCAGCCGCAAACAATGGTCTTGTTCATTTTTTACGGGTCCGTTTACGATAGGGCCGTAGATTCATACATAGTGTGCACTGTGCAGCCGTATATACTATACTTTCCAGCGTACGCATGAACCACCAAAAATACCGCCGCACAATTACAGCCGCAAATACAGCCGCACACTTACATAGTCTGAACCTAGCCTTACACTACATATACATATACAGCACACACTATTATTACACTACATATACATATACAGTGCACACTATTACACTACATATACATATACAGCACACACTATTATTACACTACATATACATATACAGCGCACACTGTTACACTACATATACAGCACACACTATTACACTACATATACATATACAGCACACACTATTACACTACATATACATATACTGCAGGACAGGAATCAGGAACAAGGGCTAGGGACCAGGCAGTAGTGGATTATAATAGGGGCGTTTTGGGCGGCAGCCCGGGGCCCTGAGCTCCTGGGGGGCCCATGACCACCCAAAAAGACTTATACTTTCAATGGTGTACTGTCTCCTGGCTACACTTCTGCCATGATTTGCAAAAAATCACTGTTTTTTATGGCAATTTTGCACAAATCAGGACATCATTATCTATCCTGTACTATGAACGCTAGTGCTTCCATAGTTACAGTGGGGTGGGGGGGCCCAGGCTTGGTGAACAGCCCGGGGCCTATGGTAAAGTTAATCCGCCCCTGGGACCAGGTAGCGGACAGGAATCAGGAACAAGGACTAGGAACCAGGTAGCGGATAGGAATCAGGAACAAGGACTTGGGACCAGGTAGCGGATAGGAATCAGGAACAACAGGGGGCTGGGCCAAACGCTATGGGAAGCATGTAGAGGCTCCAACACCTGTAGTGGGGCAGGGCTGGAACTTATAGGGAGTGATTGGTGCAACTAACCAATTAGGAGCACACTGCCCCTTCAAATCTGAGACAGCTGGCGCGCGCGCGCCCTAGGAGGCGGGGACGCGCGCGCCGGCCGGCACAGTGAGAGACAGGAGCGGAGGAGAGGTGAGGCGCCCCCAGGGGCCGAACTAGCAGCAGCGCCGGGTCCCTGCACAAGGACCCCGGCGGCTGCATGGGGCAGGAGGAGGTCGCGGCGGCGGCCTGGAACACGGGAAGCCGCCACGGCCGTGACACATATACAGCGCACACTATTACACTACATACACATATACAGCACACACTATTACACTACATACACATATACAGCACACACTATTACACTACATACACATATACAGCACACACTATTACACTACATATACATATACAGCGCACACTATTACACTACATATACATATACAGCACACACTATTATTACACTACATATACATATACAGCACACACTATTACACTACATATACATATACAGCACACACTATTACACTACATATACATATACAGTGCACACTATTACACTACATATACATATACAGCACACACTATTAGACTACATACACATATACAGCACACTATTACACTACATATACATATACAGCACACACTATTACACTACATATACAGCACACTATTACACTACATATACATATACAGTGCACACTATTACACTACATATACATATACAGCACACACTATTATTACACTACATATACATATACAGCACACTATTATTACACTACATATACATATACAGCACACACTATTATTACACTACATATACATATACAGCGCACACTATTACACTACATATACATATACAGCACACACTATTATTACACTACATATACATATACAGCACACACTATTACACTACATATACATATACAGCACACACTATTACACTACATATACATATACAGTGCACACTATTACACTACATATACATATACAGCACACACTATTAGACTACATACACATATACAGCACACTATTACACTACATATACATATACAGCACACACTATTACACTACATATACAGCACACTATTACACTACATATACATATACAGTGCACACTATTACACTACATATACATATACAGCACACACTATTATTACACTACATATACATATACAGCACACTATTATTACACTACATATACATATACAGCACACACTATTATTACACTACATATACATATACAGCACACACTATTACACTACATACACATATACAGCACACACTATTACACTACATATACATATACAGCGCACACTATTACATTACATATACATATACAGCGCACACTATTACACTACATATACATATACAGCACACACTATTATTACACTACATATACATATACAGCACACACTATTACACTGCATATACATATACAGCACACACTATTACACTACATATACATATACAGCACACACTATTACACTACATATACATATACAGTGCACACTATTACACTACATATACATATACAGCACACACTATTATTACACTACATATACATATACAGCGCACACTATTATTACACTACATATACATATACAGCACACACTATTATTACACTACATATACATATACAGCACACACTATTACACTACATATACATATACAGCACACACTATTACACTACATATACATATACAGCACACACTATTACACTACATATACAGCACACGCTATTACACTACATATACAGCACACTATTATTACACTACATATACATATACAGCACACACTATTACACTACATATACATATACAGCACACACTATTACACTACATATACATATACAGCACACACTATTACACTACATATACATATACAGCACACACTATTATTACACTACATATACATATACAGCGCACACTATTATTACACTACATATACATATACAGCACACACTATTATTACACTACATATACATATACAGCACACACTATTACACTACATATACATATACAGCACACACTATTACACTACATATACATATACAGCACACACTATTACACTACATATACATATACAGCACACACTATTATTACACTACATATACATATACAGCACACACTATTACACTACATATACATATACAGCACACACTATTACACTACATATACATGCAGTGTCCCAGAACAGCCCTTCTTATCCTCACACTTTTATTATAACCAGTTCTGTTCTGGAAAGCTATGATCCACTGCAAACTGCGTGTATTGCGTTACCCTTCTCAGTATTCAGGTCTGCTATTCCATTCATTTATTGTATATCTATCCAGGTATCAGTGCCTAATGGTATTATGTCGCCCCCCAGTGTTCAAGAATGGTACTTCTCATGTATATTTCTCTGTATATGCCTAATGGTGTGATGATGCAATGGCTGGATGTCACGTGACTGTGCCCTGCTTCCATGGTAACTCCAATGGTCATCGAGCTTTGGCTGGGGTTACCATGTGACTTCCTGTTCTACCTCAGTCTATTCCCTGCCACAGAGGGGATAGGTTGTTTTTGTCCTCTTTCCCTGCTAAGAGAGAGGCCTGCGTGTGCTCTGCTGCTCCAGTCCGCTGGCTGTGTTCCTGTCTCAAGTCTCAAGATTCTCATCTGGGTGCCGTTCTTCAGTCATTCTTCAGTTCCTCTCATCATCATCTTCTCTAATCATCAACAGCAAGTATTTTATTCAAGTCTCATTCCACCCAGCATCTCAACTTCAGTATCACTACTACTCCCATCATTCAGCACGCTACTCTCACAGCCTATTGCAGCATCACCCATTACTCTGCTTTATTCAGGATTGCCTTATACCCGGTTGCATCCGGAGAGACTGTTACTACTAGTTACCACCGTTACAATAAATATACAACTACCGTTGTTTCTGAACCTTGGCATTGGTGTGATAATTGGTGCCCTGACTAAGGACAACGAGGAATCACATGCCCAGTATTCCCGCATGGTCAGGAGCCCGGTTTCCAGCTGTATCACCCTCGTGCCTAAACCGTGACAACACTATACCCTACAGCTGCCCCGGTTCCTGCCTGTTAGCACCATCTATACTGCGGAGTGGCCCCTAGGGGCCAGGGCATCGCATACATATACAGCACACACTATTACACTACATATACAGCGCACACCAGCAGTAAAGCAAACACCTCCTTGTCTTTTGAACATTGGGACACTTACACACTGCAGTACATAAGGGGTTAAGAAGAAGGTAGTCTGCTTCTGCACCTATGTATTTAACCATAAGGGCCCTAATTGGCTCCTAACTGGGGTATCCGGGGCCCACCAGAAAAAAATGATCCTGAGGGCCCACCAATGACAAACCAGTGAGAAACAACGTCGGTCAGTGTTAGTGCAGGTTCTAAAGCTGGGGGCCCACCTGAGGATTCTCCAGTACTCTGGTGGGCCAGTCCAACCCTGGACTGACAGAGCAAGCAGCCATTGGCTCTCTGCTCTGCCAGTCACTCTTGTGGCTGCAGGTTGGATTCTGTCTCTGACCACAAGAGAGTTTATTTTTTTGGCACACCACACAAACACACACACACACACACACACATATATATATATATGTATATATACACATATGTACGCACAGTGCTTTGTGTTGTATGTCATTGTATATCTGGTCCCGAGTCCAATGTTATTTTCATTTGATGAGTTAGAGCTTGCCAGTATCCCTGTAAGTACATGAGAAGAACAATTTTTTAGCAATGGTTCCCTATAGGTTTCCTCCGCAGGGGGTTCTTTCTCTACTGAGTTTTTGCCTTGATATCTAGTCCATGTTATAAATTCATGACACTGAATTAGGTGCAGAAATGTGTAAATAAATGAATAAATAAAAACCTGCGGGGTATTTCTTCTATGTTCTTTGCTTCTCCCCCATACGGATGCATAAAGCCTGGACTTCATCCAAAGGCAGTGCATACCCTCACAAATACAGGTACCCCAAAATCCTTTATAAAACCTTATCAGAAGACTCTTTATAGCTGCAACAAGAGCCCAGGACCATTGTAAGTGCATTCATGGCCATGGAATGGGATGGCCTTCAGCTCACATAGGTGGGATGGTCAGGGGGATTTACTTTTAGCCCTTTTTTCAATGCTTTTTTTTTATAGAATAGAAAGTCCATGGGAAGGTTCCCTCCGTTTTGGCAGCTCGAGCACTGAAGTGACCGGGAGCGTAATCTCGATATGGTCGGCTCCACCTTTCACTCTTTCATGTCCTAGAGGA
This sequence comes from Dendropsophus ebraccatus, assembly GCA_027789725.1. Lineage (NCBI taxonomy): Eukaryota > Metazoa > Chordata > Amphibia > Anura > Hylidae > Dendropsophus > Dendropsophus ebraccatus. The sequence continues at coordinate 61,454,600 of JAQFWZ010000004.1, forward strand.
AAAACAAGCAGAAAACCTTTCATCTGGAACACTCAGAAACAACCTCGCATTTTGTTTTCTTGTAACTTTTTCCATTTGAAGTTTGAGATTTTTTATTCATTATTTAAAGCGAATGAAAACACAGAAGAGGAGAGTCCGCTGGATGTGATGGAAGGGTGCGCCCTGGCACCGGCTCCCGACCACCCGGATGGCACAACCTCTAGCAGATGACTAAGCTGAGAAGAAGGGACCATTGTGTACAGGGGAAAAATTCCTCGAAATTCAGATGAGATTGGTGCCGTCCCCCGGGATACTGATACAGGGTCAAACCCCCCCCCCCCCCCCATTCATAACTTAAAGGGGTAGTGCGGTGCTAAACATGTATTCACAAAATAACACACATTGCAAAGTTAATGGCCCCCTTCCCCGTTTCCCCCCACCCTGGAAGTGTGGTGCATTATACTCACCGCATTTGTGTCGACCCCCGGCCGCCATCTTGTGACAATGACGACATCTTCGGGAGGCCGGCCGAACCGCTCCAGACGTCCCTCATGCTGCCACCCCCCCCCGCCCCTATTCCGCGTCTACAGCTGCTCAGCCACGATTGGCTGAGCATAACTTGTGAATAAATGTTTAGCGACGCACTACTCCTTTAAAGTGTCCCTGTCTTTATAATTGTCAAAATCTCAATCAGCAGTAGATGTGATATAAAGCAAGTTTGCAATATACATTCATTATTTATTTTTTAGTTGTCATGGAAAACACGGCACTTCCTGTTTTCTCGAACAACAAGAATCAGTCAGAATATAGGAAGTCGTGTGTATCCCAGGCCATGTGAGCGCTCACAGAGAAGGCAGTCATGTGATTGACGGACACATTGAGCCCCGACTCTCTGTACTGGCCGGAATTTCTGTGTATAGTCTGTTTCTTCAATCAGCACAAGTCAGAAAATCTGCCTTCAGGAGACTGGACCTGGATACAGTAAGTGTAGCTGTTATATAGCTGCCTTCAGGAGACTGGACCTGGATACAGTAAGTATAGCTGTTATATAGCAGCCTTCAGGAGACTGGACCTGGATACAGTAAGTATAGCTGTTATATAGCTGCCTTCAGGAGACTGGACCTGGATACAGTAAGTATAGCTGTTATATAGCTGCCTTCAGGAGACTGGACCTGGATACAGTAAGTATAGCTGTTATATAGCAGCCTTCAGGAGACTGGACCTGGATACAGTAAGTCCAGCTGTTATATAGCTGCCTTCAGGAGACTGGACCTGGATACAGTAAGTATAGCTGTTATATAGCAGGAGACTGGACCTGGATACAGTAAGTATAGCTGTTATATAGCTGCCTTCAGGAGACTGGACATGGATACAGTAAGTATAGCTGTTATATAGCAGCCTTCAGGAGACTGGACCTGGATACAGTAAGTATAGCTGGTATATAGCAGCCTTCAGGAGACTGGACCTGAATACAGTAAGTATAGCTGTTATATAGCATTTCTTCAGGAGACTGGACCTGGATACAGTAAGTATAGCTGTTATATAGCTGCCTACAGGAGACTGGACCTGGATACAGTAAGTATAGCTGTTATATAGCTGCCTTCAGGAGACTGGACCTGGATACAGTAAGTATAGCTGTTATATAGCAGCCTTCAGGAGACTGGACCTGGATACAGTAAGTATAGCTGTTATATAGCAGCCTTCAGTAGACTGGATCTGGATACAGTAAGTATAGCTGTTATATAGCTGCCTTCAGGAGACTGGACCTGCATACAGTAAGTATAGCTGTTATATAGCAGCCTTCAGGAGACTGGACCTGGATACAGTAAGTCTAGCTGTTATGTAGCTGCCTTCAGGAGACTGGACCAGGATACAATAAGTCTAGCTGTTATACAGCTGCCTTCAGGAGATTGGACCTGGATACAGTAAGTATAGCTGTTATATAGCAGCCTTCAGGAGACTGGACCTGGATATAGTAAGTATAGCTCTTGTATAGCAGCCTTCAGGAGACTGGACCTGGATACAGTAAGTATAGCTGTTATATAGCAGCCTTCAGGAGACTGGACCTGGATACAGTAAGTCTAGCTGTTATATAGCAGCCTTCAGGAGACTGGACCTGGATACAGTAAGTCTAGCTGTTATACAGCTGCCTTCAGGAGATTGGACCTGGATACAGTAAGTATAGCTGTTATATAGCTGCCTTCAGGAGACTGGACCTGGTTACAGTAAGTATAGCTGTTATATAGCTGCCTTCAGGAGACTGGACCTGGATACAGTAGGTATAGCTGTTATATAGCATTTCTTCAGGAGACTGGACCTGGATACAGTAAGAATAGCTGATATATAGCTTTACTTCAGGAGACTGGACCTGGATCCAGTAAGTATAGCTGTTATATAGCTGCCTTCAGGAGACTGGACCTGGATCCAGTAAGTATAGATGTTATATAGCTGCCTTTAGGAGCCTGGACCTGGATACAGTAATTGCAGCTGCTATATAGCTGCATTCAGGAGACTGGACCTGGATACAGTAAGTATAGCTGTTATATAGCAGCCTTCAGGAGACTGGACCTGGATACAGTAAGTATAGCTGTTATATAGCAGTCAGGAGACTGGACCTGGATACAGTAAGTATAGCTGTTATATAGCTGCCTTCAGGAGACTGGACCTGTATACAGTAAGTATAGCTGTTATATAGCTGCCTTCAGGAGACTGGACCTGGATACAGTAAGTATAGCTGTTATATAGCAGCCTTCAGGAGACTGGACCTGGATACAGTAAGTATAGTTGTTATATAACAGCCTTCAGGAGACTGGACCTGGATACAGTAAGTATAGCTGTTATATAGCTGCCTTCAGGAGACTGGACCTGGATACAGTAAGTACAGCTGTTATATAGCTGCCTTCAGGAGACTGGGCCTGGATACAGTAAGTATAGCTGTTATATAGCTGCCTTCAGGAGACTGGACCTGGATACAGTAAGTATAGCTGTTATATAGCAGCCTTCAGGAGACTGGACCTGGACACAGTAAGTCCAGCTGTTATATAGCTGCCTTCAGGAGACTGGACCTGGATACAGTAAGTATAGCTGTTATATAGCTGCCTTCAGGAGACTGGACATGGATACAGTAAGTATAGCTGTTATATAGCAGCCTTCAGGAGACTGGACCTGGATACAGTAAGTATAGCTGGTATATAGCAGCCTTCAGGAGACTGGACCTGAATACAGTAAGTATAGCTGTTATATAGCATTTCTTCAGGAGACTGGACCTGGATACAGTAAGTATAGCTGTTATATAGCTGCCTACAGGAGACTGGACCTGGATACAGTAAGTATAGCTGTTATATAGCTGCCTTCAGGAGACTGGACCTGGATACAGTAAGTATAGCTGTTATATAGCAGCCTTCAGGAGACTGGACCTGGATACAGTAAGTATAGCTGTTATATAGCAGCCTTCAGTAGACTGGATCTGGATACAGTAAGTATAGCTGTTATATAGCTGCCTTCAGGAGACTGGACCTGCATACAGTAAGTATAGCTGTTATATAGCAGCCTTCAGGAGACTGGACCTGGATACAGTAAGTCTAGCTGTTATGTAGCTGCCTTCAGGAGACTGGACCAGGATACAATAAGTCTAGCTGTTATACAGCTGCCTTCAGGAGATTGGACCTGGATACAGTAAGTATAGCTGTTATATAGCAGCCTTCAGGAGACTGGACCTGGATATAGTAAGTATAGCTCTTGTATAGCAGCCTTCAGGAGACTGGACCTGGATACAGTAAGTATAGCTGTTATATAGCAGCCTTCAGGAGACTGGACCTGGATACAGTAAGTCTAGCTGTTATATAGCAGCCTTCAGGAGACTGGACCTGGATACAGTAAGTCTAGCTGTTATACAGCTGCCTTCAGGAGATTGGACCTGGATACAGTAAGTATAGCTGTTATATAGCTGCCTTCAGGAGACTGGACCTGGTTACAGTAAGTATAGCTGTTATTTAGCATTTCTTCAGGAGACTGGACCTGGATACAGTAAGAATAGCTGATATATAGCTTTACTTCAGGAGACTGGACCTGGATCCAGTAAGTATAGCTGTTATATAGCTGCCTTCAGGAGACTGGACCTGGATCCAGTAAGTATAGATGTTATATAGCTGCCTTTAGGAGCCTGGACCTGGATACAGTAATTGCAGCTGCTATATAGCTGCATTCAGGAGACTGGACCTGGATACAGTAAGTATAGCTGTTATATAGCTGCCTTCAGGAGACTGGACCTGGATACAGTAAGTATAGCTGTTATATAGCAGTCAGGAGACTGGACCTGGATACAGTAAGTATAGCTGTTATATAGCTGCCTTCAGGAGACTGGACCTGGATACAGTAAGTATAGCTGTTATATAGCAGCCTTCAGGAGACTGGACCTGGATACAGTAAGTATAGTTGTTATATAACAGCCTTCAGGAGACTGGACCTGGATACAGTAAGTATAGCTGTTATATAGCTGCCTTCAGGAGACTGGACCTGGATACAGTAAGTACAGCTGTTATATAGCTGCCTTCAGGAGACTGGGCCTGGATACAGTAAGTATAGCTGTTATATAGCATGTTTTCAGGAGACTGGACCTGGATACAGTAAGTATAGCTGGTATATAGCAGCCTTCATGAGATGGGACCTGGATACAGTAAGTATCACTGTTATATAGCAGCCTTCAGGAGACTGGACCTGGATACAGTAAGTATAGCTGTTATATAGCAGCCTTCAGGAGTCTGGACCTGGATACAGTAAGTATAGCTGTTATAGCTGCCTTCAGGAGACTGGACCTGGATACAGTAAGTATTTCTGTTATATAGCTGCCTTTAGGAGACTGGACCTGGATACAGTAAGTATAGCTGTTATATAGCTGCCTTCAGGAGACGACCTGGATACAGTAAGTATAGCTGTTATATAGCAGCCTTCAGGAGACTGGACCTGGATACAGTAAGTCTAGCTGTTATATAGCTGCCTTCAGGATACTTGACCTGGATACAGTAAGTATAGCTGTTATATAGCTGCCTTCAGGAGACTGGACGTGGATACAGTAAGTATAGCTGTTATATAGCAGCCTTCAGAAGACTGGACCTGGATACAGTAAGTATAGCTGTTATATAGCTGCCTACAGGAGACTGGACCTGGATACAGTATAGCTGTTATATAGCAGCCTTCAATAGACTGGACCTGGATACAGTAAGTATAGCTGTTATATATATGCCTTCAAGAGACTGGACCTGGATACAGTAAGTATAGCTGTTATATAGCTGCCTTCAGGAGACTGGACCTGGATACAGTAAGTATAGCTGTTATATAGCTGCCTTCTGGAGACTGGACCTGGATACAGTAAGTATAACTGTTATATAGCTGCCTTCAGGAGACTGGACCTGGATACAGTAAGTATAACTGTTATATAGCTGCCTTCAGGAGACTGGACCTGGATACAGTAAGTATAGCTGTTATATAGCTGCCTTCAGGAGACTGGACCTGGATACAGTAAGTATAGCTGTTATATAGCTGCCTTCTGGAGACTGGACCTGGATACAGTAAGTATAACTGTTATATAGCTGCCTTCAGGAGACTGGACCTGGATACAGTAAGTATAACTGTTATATAGCTGCCTTCAGGAGATTGGACCTGGATACAGTAAGTATAGCTATTATATAGCAGCCTTCAGGAGACTGGACCTGGATACAGTAAGTATAGCTGTTATATAGCTGCCTTCAGGATACTTGACCTGGATACAGTAAGTATAACTGTTATATAGCAGCCTTCTGGAGACTGGACCTGGATACAGTAAGTATAACTGTTATATAGCTGCCTTCAGGAGACTGGACCTGGATACAGTAAGTATAGCTGTTATTTAGCTGCCTTCAGGAGACTGGACCTGGATACAGTAGGTATAGCTGTTATATAGCTGCCTTCAGGATACTTGACCTGGATACAGTAAGTATAACTGTTATATAGCAGCCTTCTGGAGACTGGACCTGGATACAGTAAGTATAGCTGTTATATAGCAGCCTTCAGGAGACTGGACCTGGATACAGTAAATATACCTGTTATGCAGTATAGCTGCCTTCAGGAGAATGGACTTGGATACAGTAAGTATAGCTGTAATATAGCAGCTTTCGGGAGACTGGACCTGGATACAGTAAGTATAGCTGTTATATAGCAGACTTCAGGAGACTGGACCTGGATACAGTAAGTATAGCTGTTATTTAGCTGACTTCAGGAGACTGGACCTGGATACAGTAAGTATAGCTGTTATATAGCAGCCTTCTGGAGACTGGACCTGGATACAGTAAGTATAGCTGTTATATAGCTGCCTTCAGGAGATTGGACCTGGATACAGTAAGTATAGCTGTTATATAGCAGCCTTCAGGAGACTGGACCTGGATACAGTAAATATACCTGTTATGCAGTATAGCTGCCTTCAGGAGAATGGACTTGGATACAGTAAGTATAGCTGTAATATAGCAGCTTTCGGGAGACTGGACCTGGATACAGTAAGTATAGCTGTTATTTAGCTGCCTTCAGGAGACTGGACCTGGATACAGTAAGTATAGCTGTTATATAGCAGCCTTCTGGAGACTGGACCTGGATACAGTAAGTATAACTGTTATATAGCTGCCTTCAGGAGACTGGACCTGGATACAGTAGGTATAGCTGTTATATAGCTGCCTTCAGGATACTTGACCTGGATACAGTAAGTATAACTGTTATATAGCAGCCTTCTGGAGACTGGACCTGGATACAGTAAGTATAGCTGTTATATAGCTGCCTTCAGGAGACTGGACCTGGATACAGTAAGTATGGCTGTTATATAGCTGCCTTCAGGAGACTGGACCTGGATACAGTAAGTATAGCTGTTATTTAGCTGCCTTCAGGAGACTGGACCTGGATACAGTAAGTATAACTGTTATATAGCTGCCTTCAGGAGACTGGACCTGGATACAGTAAGTATAGCTGTTATTTAGCTGCCTTCAGGAGACTGGACCTGGATACAGTAGGTATAGCTGTTATATAGCTGCTTTCAGGATACTTGACCTGGATACAGTAAGTATAACTGTTATATAGCAGCCTTCTGGAGACTGGACCTGGATACAGTAATTATAGCTGGTATATAGCAGCCTTCAGGAGAATGGACTTGGATACAGTAAGTATAGCTGTTATATAGCAGCCTTCAGGAGACTCGACCTGGATTCCTCTTCCTGTGTGACAACCTCCTACATGTGTTGTAATATCCCCTGTGAGTGGTGAAGAAAAGCATAGAAGAAAGGCGCTCAGAGATAGGAAGAGAAAAAGAGAAGGTCCTCATTGGTGTACAGATCACAATAAACAATAACCCTTTGGTTACCTGCTGCTGTGCAAAACATAAGTACAGTTACATACAACAGTGACATCTTGTGGTAAAACTTAGGTACTGTTTCATCACCACAGTTTACTTGGAGTCCAGACTTTTGCGAAGGGGGCAACAATAAGCAACACCCGTGGTGGGACACCACAGTAGCTCAGTGGTTAGCAGCATAAAATGGTTCAGTGGTCATTATTATATGCTGACTCAGTGGTTAGCACTATATGATGGTGGCTCAGTGGTTGGCAGTATAAGCTGACTAGCATATAGCATAATAAGGCTGACTAGCATTTAGCATAATAAGGTGGCTCAGTGATTAGTACTATACAATGGCTCAGTGGTTGGCAGTATTTGGAGGCTTAGTGGTTAGCAAATGGTGGCTCAGTGATTAACACTATACAATGGCTCGGTGGCAGTATATACTGACTCAGTGGTTAGCAGAAATTAGTTCAGTGGTTATTATTATATGCTGACTCTAGCACTATACAAGTAGTACATATTGTATATGAGGTGAAAAGGGGCTGGGACTGATGGAATGATCTCTGTACAGCACTGTGGAATAGTTTGGTGCTATATAAATGACTAAAATAATGTTATTGTTGCTGTAGAAGTTGACTAGACACAAATGTGGCACCTGCTGACTGCACAGTGATAAGGGGCATTGTGGCTGGTTGTTATATGGACACCACCGGGGGGAGCACATACAGTACCCTCCTTTGTATTATGGTGCTGTGGGGCATCATTTACATTCCGCATCTGGAGTTGTGATTCTGTATCCAATGGAAACAACAGTAAACAACGTCCGCCGCCTCACGCGTCATCTCTCAGCCTCCAGTGTTTTATGATGGATTACAGCGCTGGGAAGTGAACACACCTAGAGGAATTCTGTCCGTTCACCTGCAGGTTATTGAAAAATCACCTGTCATGTTACCTGCCCTGACACCTATTACCTGCCCTGTCACCTATTACCTGGCCTGTTCCCTGCCCCATCACCTGTTACCTGCCCTGTCACCTATTACCTGGCCTGTTTCTTGCCCCATCACCTGTTACCTGCCCTGTCACCTATTACCTACCCTGTCACCTATTACCTGGTCTGTTTCTTGCCCCATCACCTGTTACCTGCCCTGTCACCTATTACCTACCCTGTCACCTATTACTTGCCCTGTCACCTATTACCTGGCCTGTTTCTTGCCCCATCACCTATTACCTGCCCTGTCACCTATTATCTGTCCTTTTCCCTGCCCCATCACCTGTTACCTGCCCTGTCACCTATTACCTGTCCTGTTCCCTGCCCCATCACCTGTTACCTGCCCTGTCACCTATTACCTGTCCTGTTCCCTGCCCCATCACCTGTTACCTGCCCTGTCACCTATTACCTGCCCTGTCACCTATTACCTGTCCTGTTCCCTGCCCCATCACCTGTTACCTGCCCTGTCACCTATTACCTGTCCTGTTCCCTGCCCCATCACCTGTTACCTGCCCTGTCACCTATTACCTGCCCTGTCACCTATTACCTGGCCTGTTCCCTGCCCCATCACCTGTTACTTGCCCTGTCACCTATTACCTGGCCTGTTCCCTGCCCCATCACCTGTTACCTGCCCTGTCACCTATTACCTGTCCTGTTCCCTGCCCCATCACCTGTTACCTGCCCTGTCACCTATTACCTGCCCTGTCACCTATTACCTGGCCTGTTCCCTGCCCCATCACCTGTTACTTGCCCTGTCACCTATTACCTGTCCTGTTCCCTGCCCCATCACCTGTTACCTGCCCTGTCACCTATTACCTGTCCTGTTGTTTCTTTATTCAGCAATACAAACAGCAGAACCCCAACGTGCAGTGACCCCACATTTTAGACGTGTTTTGAGCGCATGCGCACACTTACTCACCTAGTATTTCCTAGTGTGCATACAAATGAGGAAAGAAATACAATTGAAATTAAAAGAACTAATTTCACATGCTGTGACTGCATAGACACAGGTGGTAATTTTTAAAATTTTAATCATGAAATACATATATTTTTGTGCAATGCACTAATATTTGTACAAACCAAAAATCATAACAGTTTTAGACACTTTGTAAATTCATGTGGAGTGTGGACACTACTACTCAGATGTTCCTGTCACCTATTACCTGTCCTGTTCCCTGCCCCATCACCTGTTCCCTGCCCTGTCACCTATTACCTGTCCTGTTCCCTGCCCTGTTCTCTGCCCTTCACCTATTACCTGTCCTGTTCCCTGCCCCATCACCTATTACCTGCCCTGTCACCTATTACCTGTCCTGTTCCCTGCCCCATCACCTATTACCTGCCCTTCACCTATTACCTGCCCCATTACCTGTTACCCATTATCTGCCCTGTCACCTATTACCCACTTCATCACTTATTCCGTGTCCCATCACCTGTTACCTATTCTCGGCCCCATCACCTGTTACCTGCCCCATCACCTGCCAGTTATTACCTGTGTCCAGCACCTGTCAACTATTAACTGCCCCATCGCCAGTCACCTATTACCTGTCCTTTCACATGTCCCATCACCTGCCAGATATTACCTGTTCCATCACCTGTTACCTATTACCTGCTTCATTACCTACCATATCACCTGCCACAACACATTTCACCTGCCAGTCTCCTGTCAACTATTGCTTGGGGCCAGCACCTGTCGCCAATTACCACTTATCACCAATTACATTTGTCACCTATTAACTGCTCCACCACCTGTCACCTATTACCTGTCCTGTTCCCTGCCCCATCACCTGTTACCTGCCCTGTCACCTATTACCTGTCCTGTTCCCTGCCCCATCACCTGTTACCTGCCCTGTCACCTATTACCTGTCCTGTTCCCTGCCCCATCACCTGTTGCCTGCCCTGTCACCTATTAATTGTCCTGTTGCCTGCCCTTCACCTGTTGCCTGCCCTTCACCTATTACACTGGCCAACAAATTTTCAAAAGTTGTTTGGTTGAGAAATAAAATGATCCATTTCTTAATGATTTTTTTGTGCTGAATTCAAATATCACAAGGAAAAGTGTGAATTGTCTCTAGTTCCTCTGATATGGGAGAGTTCTCATGTTACTGCTTTGTGAATTGTATAGAATACAGTATAATAGCCGACAGATTTATTACTTCTGCATCATAAGGAAGCTCGGTCACTGTTCATAAACCTCTGAAATATATTCATAGGAAACTTAGTTCTATCTGAAATCAACTACAATTTACAGGCAGATCCAAGAATTGTTACAAATTAATTCTGTTTATTGACCTCTGGGATGTCGCTCCTTATTCAATGGCTTCTCGGTGCATTTACACCTGTCTTTTGTATTCATACATGGGATTGTCTCTGGTAATCTGCAAGCATTGATGGGTTCCATTGAAGCTAGGTTCTCACTGCGTTTTTGCAATCCGTTTTTTTTTATCCATTTTTTTTTGCAAAAAACGGATGAAAAAAACGGATGAATTTGTGTACATCTGTTTTTATCTATTTTTCCATTAACTTTCATTGTAAAAAAAAAAAAAAAAAAAACGGATCCGTTTTTTTTAATGGACACAAAAACGTTGCTGACACTACTTTTGTGATCCGTTTTGATCCGTTTTTTTTTATAATGGAAGTCAATGGATGAATGGATGCACACAATTGCATACGTTTTTTTCATCCGTTTTTTGCAAAAAAGCAGATTTCAAAAACGCAGTGTGAACCTAGCCTTACCCTGATACCTTTTTTCCATGTTGGTCATTCTAAGATGATGCAATATACCAGTTGATGATGCAATACTGATGATTCAAACTTTTCCCAGTATTGTATCACAGGCTGTGAGAAGTATAGAAAGTACGTCTATATCTTGAAAATTACAGCCAATTTCAAAATTTGAACATCATTTTCGATTTCAGCGCCCAAAATTAGTTTAGATCAACTGTTTTCATGTCGGAACCATTTTGGCCGTTGACCAGTGTATCTGTCCTGTTACCTGCCCCATCACCTGTCACCTATTATCTGCCCTGTCACCTATTACCTGCCCCATCACCTGTCACCTATTACCTGCCCCATCACCTGTTACCTATTACCTGCCCTATCACCTGTCACCTATTACCTGCCCCATCACCTGTCACCTATTACCTGCCCTGTCACCTATTACCTGCCCTGTCACCTATTACCTGCCCCATCACCTGTCACCTATTACCTGCCCTGTCACCTATTACCTGCCCCATCACCTGTCACCTATTACCTGCCCTGTCACCTATTACCTGCCCCATCACCTGTCACCTATTACCTGCCCTGTCACCTATTACCTGCCCCATCACCTGTCACCTATTACCTGCCCCATCACCTGTCACCTATTACCTGCTCCATCACCTGTCACCTATTACCTGCCCCATCACCTGTCACCTATTACCTGCCCTGTCACCTATTACCTGCCCTGTCACCTATTACCTGCCCCATCACCTGTCACCTATTACCTGCCCCATCACCTGTCACCTATTACCTGCTCCATCACCTGTCACCTATTACCTGCTCCATCACCTGTCACCTATTACCTGCTCCATCACCTGTCACCTATTACCTGCTCCATCACCTGTGACCTATTAACTGCTCCATCACCTGTCACCTATTACCTGCCCCATCACCTGTCACCTATTACCTGCCCCATCACCTGTCACCTATTACCTGCCCCATCACCTGTCACCTATTACCTGCTCCATCAACTTTTAACCTATTACCTGCTCCATCACCTGTCACCTATTACCTGCTCCATCACCTGTCACCTATTATCTGCCCCATCACCTGTCACCTATTACCTGCCCTGTCACCTATTACCTGCCCTGTCACCTATTACCTACTCCATCACCTGTCACCTATTACCTGCTCCATCACCTGTCACCTATTATCTGCCACATCACCTATTACCTGCCCCATCACCTGTCACCTATTACCTCCCCCATCACCTGTCACCTATTACCTGCCCTGTCACCTATAACCTGCTTCATTACCTGTCACCTATTACCTGCTCCATCACCTGTCACCTATTGCCTGCCCTCTCACCTGTCACCTATTATCTGCCCCATCACCTGTCACCTATTACCTGCCCTGTCACCTATTATCTGCCCCATCACCTGTCACCTATTACCTGCCCTGTCACCTATTACCTGTCCCATCACCTGTCACCTATTACCTGCCCTGTCACCTATTACCTGCCCCATCACCTGTCACCTATTACCTCCCCCATCACCTGTCACCTATTACCTGCCCTGTCACCTATAACCTGCTTCATTACCTGTCACCTATTACCTGCTCCATCACCTGTCACCTATTGCCTGCCCTCTCACCTGTCACCTATTATCTGCCCCATCACCTGTCACCTATTACCTGCCCTGTCACCTATTATCTGCCCCATCACCTGTCACCTATTACCTGCCCTGTCACCTATTACCTGTCCCATCACCTGTCACCTATTACCTGCCCTGTCACCTATTACCTGCCCCATCACCTGTCACCTATTACCTGCCCCATCACCTGTTACCTATTACCTGCCCTATCACCTGTCACCTATTACCTGCCCCATCACCTGTTACCTGCCCTGTCACCTATTACCTGTCCCATCACCTGTCACCTATTACCTACATTACATGTAACCATACACAAGAGGACAGGCCTGGGCCTACTGCTGGCCCTCCCACATATAGTCACATGTAAGCCGAGAGAGTCATACCGCCATCATCACAGGTAGGGATGGTCCGTACGAACCCGAACCCTCGGTAATGATTCCCGCTGTCTGCCCGCTGTCTAGCGGGCGGATCCAGCGGGAGGACCGCCTGGAAAACTGGGATACAGCCATAGCCTGTATCCCAGTTTTCCAGGCTTTCCTCCCGCTGTATCCACCCGCTGCACGGAGCGGGCAGACAGCGGGAATCAGGCCTCAAGAGTGGCCCCCCCCCCCCCCAACCCAGCGTTATCAGAATCGGAGCTCCACACACTGTATGATCCCCTGAAAATGTCCCCACACTGTATACATACGGTAGTTACCTCATAACAATATCACCAATGATACCATTACATAATACCGCCACACCATGACCATTAACACTACAGCCCTATAACAGTTACATCCATTTACTCACAGGGGGCGTCTTCTCGGATCAGAGTCTGTCACCTTTTCTTTCACTCCGTCCAGCCTGGGCCACCATGATGTCTTCTCCTGGCTGTGAATCTTCTCTCCAGAATCTGCCAGAGAAACATTTTAGGCTCCAACATATTCAGTAGTAAGGTCCCCTGTACCCCTATACAGAAGTTATCCCCCTATGTACCCCTATACAGTAGTTACCCCCCTATGTACCCCTATACAGTAGTTACCCCCCTATGTACCCCTATATAGTAGTTACACCCCTCTGTGCCCCCCCACAGCTGTGTGCTGCCCCCAGTAGTATATAGACACCTGTGTGCTGCCCCCAGTACTATAGACCAATAGGTGCTGCTCCCAGTAGTATATATATCCCCTGTGCACCCCCCAGTAGTATATAGACCCCATTGTGCTGCCCCTAGTATATAGACCCCTTGTGTGCTTCCCCCAGTACTATAGACCACTAGGTTCTGCCCCCAGTAGTATATAGCCCCCTCTGTGCTCCCCCAGTTATATAAACCCCCCATGCATCCCCTAGTAGTATATATACCCCCCATGCAGCCCCCAGTAGTATATATATCCCCTGTGCTCCCCCAGTAGTATATACTCCCCCTGTGCACCCACAGTAGTATGTATATCCCCTGTGCCCCCCCAGTAGTATATAGTCCCCCTGTGCACCCTCCAGTAGTATATATATCCCCTGTGCTCCCCCCAGTAGTATATATATCCCCTGTGCACCCCCAGTAGTATATATATCCCCTGTGCTCCCCCCAGTACGCTTTCCCAGTTATATATAACCCCTGTGCATCCCCCAGTTATATATATATATATATATATATATCCCCTGTGCTCCCCCAGTAGTATATATACCCCCCTGTGCACCCTCCAGTAGTATATATATCCCCTGTGCTCCCCCCAGTAGTATATATATCCCCTGTGCTCCCCCAGTAGTATATAGTCCCCCTGTGCACCCTCCAGTAGTATATAAATCCCCTGTGCTCCCCCCAGTAGTATATATATCCCCTGTGCTCCCCCAGTAGTATATAGTCCCCCTGTGCACCCTCCAGTAGTATATATATCCCCTGTGCTCCCCCCAGTAGTATATATATCCCCTGTGCACCCCCAGTAGTATATATATCCCCTGTGCTCCCCCCAGTACGCTTTCCCAGTTATATATAACCCCTGTGCATCCCCCAGTTATATATATATATATATATATCCCCTGTGCTCCCCCAGTAGTATATATACCCCCCTGTGCACCCTCCAGTAGTATATATATCCCCTGTGCTCCCCCCAGTAGTATATAGTCCCCCTGTGCACCCCCCAGTAGTATATATATCCCCTGTGCTCCCCCCAGTACGCTTTCCCAGTTATATATAATCCCTGTGCACCCCCCCCCCCATTTTTATATATATATATATATATATATATATATATATATATATATATATATATAACCTGTGCATCCCCCAGTTATATATATATATATATCCCCTGTGCGCCCCCGAGTAGTATATAGCCCCCATGTGCGCTCCCCGTTATATATACCAGTTATATATACCCCCTGTGCACCCCCAGTTATATATACCCCCCGTACACCGCCCAGTTGTATATATATCCCCTGTGCGCCCCAGTTGTGTATAGCCCCCGTCTGCACTCCCCCAGTTATATATACCCCCGTGCGCTCCCCCAGTTATATATACCCCCTGTGCGCCCCCCCGTTATATATACCCCCCTGTGCACCCCCAGTAGTATATAGCCCCCCTCTGTGCTCCCTGTTATATATACCCCCCTGTGCACTCCCCCAGTTATATATACCCCCCGTGCGCTCCCCGTTATATATACCCCCCGTGCGCTCCCCCAGTAATATATATACCCACTGTGCGCTCCCCCAGTTATATATATACCCCCTGTGCGCTCCCCCAGTTATATATATCCCCCAGTGCGCTCCCCCAGTTATATATATCCCCCTGTACACTCCCTCAGTTATATATACCCCACTGTGCACCCCCCAGTAGTATATAGCCCCCCTGTGCACTCCCCAAGTTATATATACCCCCTATGCACCCCCAGTAGTATATACCCCCCTGTGCCCTACCCGAGTTATATATACCCCCCTGTGCGCTCCCCGTTATATATACCCCCCTGTGTGCTCCCCCCAGTTATATATACCCCCTGTGTGCCCCCCCCCAGTAGTATATAGGCCCCTCCTGAGGCACCACTAGTAGTATAGACCCCCGCTGTGTGCTGCCCCCCGTTATATAGCCCCCCTTTGTGCTCCCCCTCCCATATAGCAAATAAAAAAATAAACACTTTATACTCACCTGGGTCCGCGCGTTCCTCTTCTCTTCACCTCACCCTTGTGGCCGCAGGCAGTGCTTTACCTGCGGTCACAAGAGGCCGCTCTCCCCTCTCGCGGTGTCGGCGCTGAGTGACGTCACTCAGCGCCGATACCACTGCGGGAAAGCGGCCTCTTGTGACCGCAGGTAAAGCACTGCCTGCGGCCACAAGGATGACTGACAGGGAGGGAGCCAATGGCTCCCAACCTGTCAGTGCCGCTGCTGCCGCCTGTACCTATGAGCGCTCGCAGCAGGCTGGGGGGGCCCTGCAGGGGGCGCCATGGATGGGTAACTTACCCATCCCGATGGCGCCCCCCTGGCAGGCTGGTGGCCGGAGCCCTGTGCGACCGCAATGGTCGCACAGAGCAAAGGCCGGCCCTGCTCAGGATGGGCCCCTTTAACCAGTGGGCCCGGTGCACGTGCACCATGTGCCCTCTGGTTATAGGGAACCTGTCACCCCCCGTTAGAGCCCCCTATACTTACCTGATCGCGCCGGGTCCCGCTTCTGGAGGTGGTCGGGTGACGGAGATCTCAGCCGCTGCAGCCCGGCGCGGGCGCTGAGAGATGAGTCCAACACCCATAGAGAATGACAGGAGAGTCCAGCGCTCCGTCATTCTCTATGAGCGTTGGACTCATCTCTCAGCGCGCGCCGGGCTGCAGCGGCTGAGATCTCCGTCACCCGACCACCTCCAGAAGCGGGACCCGGCGGGATCAGGTAAGTATAGGGGGTTCTAACGGGGGGTCGGGAGCCTGTCACCCCGGCACGGGGGGTGACAGGTTCCCTTTAAAGCGGCCCTATATATATATATACACACCGTGTACACCGGTGTAGCAACCAAACACAGCTCTAGTAAAATGTGTGTGAATGTGTGTGTGTGTGTGTCAATCACATGACACTTCATCTTGTGCTCAGCCAATCACATGACAGCACATCTTGTGCTCAGCCAATCACATGACAGCACATCTTGTGCTCAGCCAATCACATGACAGTTTATCTTGTGCTCAGCCAATCACATGACAGTTTATCTTGTGCTCAGCCAATCACATGACAGTTTATCTTGTGCTCAGCCAATCACATGACAGCACATCTTGTGCTCAGCCCATTTCCTGTTTGGCCACATCGGTGCACAGGACGGTATGATACATGTGAGTAGTGACACCTGATTACACACTATTATTACTACTATTACAGATTACTGCAGATATAAAGAGCTCAGGACCCCACCGTGTCAGTGCTGATAGAACGCGTGGGATAGTGAGGGGGAGTATATATGTGTATATAGTGAGGGGGAGTATATATATATGTATATACTGAGGGGGAGTATATATGTGTATATACTGAGGGGTGAGTATATATGTGTATATAGTGAGGGGGAGTATATATATATATGTATATACTGAGGGGGGAGTATATATGTGTATATACTGAGGGGGGAGTATATATGTGTATATAGTGAGGGGGAGTATATATGTGTATATAGTGAGGGGGAGTATATATATATGTATATACTGAGGGGGAGTATATATGTGTATATAGTGAGGGGGGGTATATATGTGTATATAGTGAGGGGGAGTATATATGTGTATATAGTGAGGGGGAGTATATATATATGTATATACTGAGGGGGAGTATATATGTGTATATACTGAGGGGTGAGTATATATGTGTATATAGTGAGGGGGAGTATATATATATGTATATACTGAGGGGGGAGTATATATGTGTATATACTGAGGGGGGAGTATATATGTGTATATAGTGAGGGGGAGTATATATGTGTATATAGTGAGGGGGAGTATATATGTGTATATAGTGAGGGGGAGTATATATGTGTATATAGTGAGGGGGAGTATATATATATGTATATACTGAGGGGGAGTATATATGTGTATATAGTGAGGGGGAGTATATATGTGTATATAGTGAGGGGGAGTATATATGTGTATATAGTGAGGGGGAGTATATATGTGTATATAGTGAGGGGAGTATATATATATGTATATACTGAGGGGGAGTATATATGTGTATATACTGAGGGGTGAGTATATATGTGTATATAGTGAGGGGGAGTATATATATATGTATATACTGAGGGGGGAGTATATATGTGTATATACTGAGGGGGGAGTATATATGTGTATATAGTGAGGGGGAGTATATATGTGTATATAGTGAGGGGGAGTATATATGTGTATATAGTGAGGGGGAGTATATATATATGTATATACTGAGGGGGGAGTATATATGTGTATAGAGTGAGGGGGAGTATATATATGTATATACTGAGGGGTGAGTATATATGTGTATATAGTGAGGGGGAGTATATATATATGTATATAGTGAGGGGGAGTATATATGTGTATATACTGAGGGGGGAGTATATATGTGTATATAGTGAGGGGGAGTATATATATATATGTATATACTGAGGGGGGAGTATATATGTGTATATACTGAGGGGGGAGTATATATGTGTATATAGTGAGGGGGAGTATATATGTGTATATAGTGAGGGGGAGTATATATGTGTATATAGTGAGGGGGAGTATATATGTGTATATAGTGAGGGGGAGTATATATGTGTATATAGTGAGGGGGAGTATATAGTGAGGGGGAGTATATATGTGTATATAGTGAGGGGGAGTATATATGTGTATATAGTGAGGGGGAGTATATATGTGTATATAGTGAGGGGGGAGTATATATGTGTATATAGTGAGGGGGAGTATATAGTGAGGGGGAGTATATATGTGTATATAGTGAGGACAGAAAAAGAAGACAGACAAGCTACAGAGAGACCTCACCTCTGAGAGCCCTGTGAGACAGACAAGCTACAGAGAGACCTCACCTCTGAGAGCCCTGTGAGACAGACAAGCTACAGAGAGACCTCACCTCTGAGAGCCCTGTGAGACAGACAAGCTACAGAGAGACCTCACCTCTGAGAGCCCTGTGAGACAGACAAGCTACAGAGAGACCTCACCTCTGAGAGCCCCTGTACCTGTGAGACAGACAAGCTACAGAGAGACCTCACCTCTGAGAGCCCTGTGAGACAGACAAGCTACAGAGAGACCTCACCTCTGAGAGCCCTGTGAGACAGACAAGCTACAGAGAGACCTCACCTCTGAGAGCCCTGTGAGACAGACAAGCTACAGAGAGACCTCACCTCTGAGAGCCCTGTGAGACAGACAAGCTACAGAGAGACCTCACCTCTGAGTACTCTCCAGCATTTCCTAAAGCTGCAACAAGCAAGACACTACTGTCCATGCTGTGAGGATAGTTTCAAGTGTCTTCATCCTTCTAGTCCAGGTTTGGATCCTCTTCTGCCCAAGGGCCCCCTTGCATCTACCGTTCTCTTGGTAGGCCTCTGGTGCAGGTGGTGCCGATGGTGCTGTATGTCGGACCCTCCCTCTGTTTATTGTGAGACAAATCTGCAGAGTTCTTCTGTAAGTATAGATCCTCTAGTTTAATCTAATTGGCCGGAGTCCCCTTTAAGTAAACCCACAGCAACCATGCATCATATCTACCATAAGTACCTTAGAGCCCAGTTCTTAATCCACTATTAGCAGTTTTCTTAAAGGGACAGTGAACAAAAACAACACTTGCCCCTCCTGGTCAGGCTGATTCCTCTCCCGCCCCTGCTTAGATTGTTGTTGCTTTTTCTCTCCTCTTCTCCATTCCCTTCTTTGGACCATTGTGACACTATACAGTGGCTTGTGCATCATTGTCATTTTGTATCGCCTGTTACCCTGCCAGCTATACTGGTTTATAATGTCCTTATTAGATGTGCATGTTTCCACCCCTATAAACAACGGCACAGTGTGTAGGTGAGCGCAGAGAGAGCAGCGTATTCCATGTAACCATATGTAAGAGTCGGGGGAATGTTAAACACTTTAGGGCTTAGCGCAGGTGTAGTCTGCAGAAATTAACATTCCAGAGAGCAGTTATTACAGCTTTTATGTTACAGTATCGGACCAAGTCCCAAAAATCTGGGAGTCCCTCCAAAAACATACTGGAGGCCAGGACGCAAACCTAAGCGCCTCTTTTTATAGCCAAGACATAAGGGATGTGAAAGAAAAAAAAATGAAGGAAAAGCTTCTAAGGAGACTTAATAATTCCACCCTGGTCTGGTGCCCGATTCTTTAAGATGGCAGCTAGATGAAAGCAACAATTCTGATTCATTTCTTGGGAAAATGAGGGTCAGAGGGCACAGGGTGGAGATTCCCTCTATTCCTGACCAGCTCTTTCTTCCTTGTGCAGCAGAACTCACTTTCATGGTCCAGCTTGGAGCCGATCCTGAACATTCTCGCTGAGCGAACTAAGTAACAGTTTTCCGAGCTCCCGGCCAAGTAGGTTCTGAGTCACCTCGCTGGGGCTCTATGTCTCTCTTGATTAGAGATGAAATAATATATGAAGTTGTGAAACACTGGAGAAAATGGGAAAATGCTTAGAGCAGCAAGATCGCCTGGGAAGAAGAAGAAGGAAAAAGTAAGGTGGAGTTCTGGTGCATCTACCTCCATGGCTGGGGATGAGACTGCTGCAAAGCCTTATGAAAAGATGTCAATCCATTATATCTATTGGATCCAAAGAAAGAAATAGAAGTAGCTGATTACCACCAGGGGGGGTGGAGTTGAGCTAACTTGTCAAAAGTTTGGATCGGCAGCTTTGCAGAACTTTAATCTAAAGTTCAGGTTTGTGCTGAACCAAACTTAAATAAGCCGCTCATTATACTTACAGGCCCGCTCTCCCCTGGGGTCCTTCTTCTCCAGTCTGGAGAAGCCAATCATGGGACAGCACCAAGGCCTGTGATTGGCTGAGCGGGCTGTTACACTTTTCTCTAGAGTGACAGCTTGCTCAGCCAATCACAGGCCGCGGCACTGTCCCTTCCCAGTGAGCCTGTTATTGGCTAACCAGGCCTTCACTTGAGAAGATGACAGAACGGGACTAGAGGGCCACAAGAAGACAGCGGGGCAGCACAGATGGTATCGATACCATTGGTATTTGTGCTTTTAGCCCATCGTCAGATTCCATCAATAGTTTTGACGTTACTACATCGGGTTGGGTGCTTGGCTGGACTATTCAATGGGAAATCCTAAATATTCTTCAAAATTTTTAATGGATGTTTCGCAACTTTTGTGTCATTTTTAAAGTGACTTTATTCCCACAATCTGACCCCCCCCCCCCCCAAACCACTTGTACCCTCGGATAGCTGCTTTTAATCCATGATCTGTCCTGTGGTCCGTATGGCAGGTGATGCAGTTATTGTGCTAAAAACAACTTTTAAACTGGCAGCCCGTGCCCTATGAGAGTGTCCTAGATTGTGTATGCATTAGGCTGGCACAACCTCTCCGTCCCTCCTCCCCGCCCTCCTCATCATTAGGAATGCTCCAGGCAGATTGCCTCCTATTCCCCACCTGTGTCAGCCCGACACATGGGCTGGATTGTTAAAACACCTGTGCAAATGATCAGCATGGAGAAAATGTTCCAGTGTCATTCCTAATGATGGGGAGGAGGGACGGAGGGGTGTTGCAAAGTTAGGGCACAGATACTCCCGTAGGGCACAGGGCTGCCAGTTTAAAAGTTGTTTTTTAGCACAATAGCTTCATCACCTTCCGAACGGACCCCAGGTCAGATCTTGGATTAAAGGCAGCTATCCGAAGGCACAAGTGGTTTGGGGGGTCAGATTGTGGGTACAGAGTCGCTTTAAGTGTTATTTTACTGTTATTTTACATTCACATTCACACTATGAAAAGATGTGAAATCTCTGAAGATTGTGAGATTATGAACCACTCATATAGTTTATACACATGTTTTTCTTCTAAATCAGCTGTTGCCAGAAAGTGTCAAAGATTTGTATTTTACTTCTATTAAAAATCTCCAGTCTTCCAGCACTTATCAGTTGCTGTATGTCCTACAGGAAGTGGTTTATTCTTTCCAGTCTGGAGAGCAGAAGAGGTTTTCTATGGAGATTTGATACTGCTCTGGACAGTTCCTGATATGGACAGAGCCAGGGGCGTAACTACCACTATAGCAGCCATAGCGGCTGCTATGGGGCCCGCCGCATCAGGGGGCCCCATGGCCTGCTCCTGCAATACACTGGGCCCCCCTGAGCCGTCATCATTTGCAGCACCGGGTGGTCCTGCTGGTCTCCTGGTTTTGCAAATGTCCCCTTAACTGTAAGTACTCCTGACCAGAGCTAGCGGTTATGTAGTTATGACATCACTTGACCGTTTAGTGGTCAGTCGGGGGGGGGGGGGCCCAATCAAAAGTTTGCTATGGGGCCCAGCCATTTCTAGTTACGCCCCTGGACAGAGGTGGCAGCAGAGATCACTGTGTCAGACTGGACAGAATACACCACTTCCTTCAGGACATACAGCAGCTGATAAGTACTGGGAGACTTGAGATTTTTAATAGAAGTAAATTAAAAATCTCTGGCACTTGCTGGGACCGGTTGATTTGCTGAACTACCCCTTTAATACTTTTGTTAAAATTTGGTTGATGTTTTCTCCACAAAATCTGGAGAGAAGAACAATAAAAAAGTCTAATAAAGTAGGAAACCAATCTACCAAAAATTCACAAAATATTCAATGCACCATGAGATGAGAAGATCCTGCATAGTGTTTGCCTCTCGGATCTGTCATCAATGTAGCGGAACCTTCCCTAGAGTATTCAGCATGTTTGTGAGTGTATAAGTTTTTGGTAGATCTCTGGACTTTTTTCGTCTCTCTTGATTTACCCTTCACTTCGGCACATCGTCCATCAGAGCTTCGCAGATATGCAAATGAGTGAGATTACATAAGCGTGCAGCTGCCGTAGAGATTGTCCGCTGCCAAGACAATCAATGTGAGACCCTTTGTTACTGTTTCAGCCTGTGCTTGCATCTGGCAGGTTGCTGACTTCTTTGGCGCCTTCATCAGGGCCGGCAGGGGGCTTTGAGTAAGAGGTTTTTACCTTCCTATACATCTGATGCATGTATGATGGAGGGGGCCAGGGGAAGACTGAGACGAAGAAGTCATTTACGTAAACCAAGCTTGACCAAACAAGGAGTCATTGTTTCGCTTCTTTTTGTTGGAGCTCCTACCTGTTTTCCTTTCATTGAGTCATCAGAACGAGGGAACGTTAGTTGTGTCTCTAACCCCGCTGAAAGCACATTGGGTACAATGCAGATCACACCGGCACAGCTGATGGTCCGGTGGACGTTTATCTCCAATGCCTCCTGCTTGGTCTTGGTACTGGAGGACAGTGGTGTCGGTGGAGTCACAGAGAAGAGCTGGAGCTCTACTTTACATTTCTCTCAATCTCCTGGCCGGCATCTCCCCCCATATATCCTCTGCTATATGTTCCTGTATCTCCTGGCCGGCATCTCCCCCCATATATCCTCTTCTATATGTTCCTGTATCTCCTGGCCGGCATCTCCCCCCATATATCCTCTCCTATATGTTCCTGTATCTCCTGGCCGGCATCTCCCCCCCCATATATCCTCTCCTATATGTTCCTGTATCTCCTGGCCGGCATCTCCCCTCATATATCCTCTGCTATATGTTCCTGTATCGCGGTATCTCCCCTCATATATCCTTTTCTATATGTTCCTGTATCGCAGCATCTCCCCCTATATATCCTCTTCTATATGTTCCTATATCGCAGCATCTCCCCTCATATATCCTCTCCTATATGTTCCTGTATCTCCTGGCCGGCATCTCCCCCCATATATCCTCTGCTATATGTTCCTCTATCTCATGGCCGGCATCTCCCCCCATATATCCTCTCCTATATGTTCCTGTATCTCCTGGCCGGCATCTCCCCTCATATATCCTCTGCTATATGTTCCTGTATCGCGGCATCTCCCCTCATATATCCTCTCCTATATGTTCCTATATCGCAGCATCTCCCCCTATATATCCTCTTCTATATGTTCCTGTATCGCAGCATCTCCCCCCATATATCCTCTCCTATATGTTCCTGTATCTCCTGGCCGGCATCTCCCCTCATATATCCTCTCCTATATGTTCCTCTATCTCATGGCTGGCATATCCCCCCATAAATTCTCTTCTATATCGCAGCATCTCCCCTCATATATCCTCTCCTATATGTTCCTGTATCTCCCCCATATATCCTCTCCTATATGTTCCTGTATCTCCCCCCATATATCCTCTCCTATATGTTCCTGTATCTCCCCCCATATATACTCCCCTATATGTTCCTGTATCTCCCCCCCCATATATACTCTCCTATATGTTCCTGTATCTCCCCCCCATATATCCTCTCCTATATGTTCCTGTATCTCCCCCCCCCATATATACTCTCCTATATGTTCCTGTATCTCCCCCCCCATATCCTCTCCTATATGTTCCTGTATCTCCCCCATATATACTCTCCTATATGTTCCTGTATTGCGGCATCTCCCCTCCAGTGTTCCCTCTAAGCTTCAGCCACTGCTGAGCGGAATGGCAAGTGACCGGAGAAATGTTCAAGCAAACTTGGGCAAACCAAAAACTTAACACAGGAACGTGGGTACCTTAGTCTAATGTAAGGTAGCAAATTAACTCTACTGGAACAGTCGGTGTACATTCACATGGATATCGGTTACAGATTTGATGCAATAGTTAGAAATGTAAATATATTGGTTTACACAGCATCAGATCAGTGCAGTTACATCCAGTGACTCATGTGGGGCATCTTCTCTGATCAGTCGCTCATTGTTCCTTTCAAACCAGGCCGGGTTGTCTTGAAGACTTCTTCTGGCCACAAATCCTCTCTCCAGAATCTGTGAGAGAAACATTTCAGGTTCCTTGCTCCAGCACATATAGAAGTTAAGCCCCTTTGTGCCCCTGTATAGTTTTAACTCCCCATCTAGGATGCCCTTAGGATTATGGTTAACCCCTCCCCCATCTAGGATGCCCCTACTAATTTATATAACCTCTGTCCCTTCATGGATGCCCCCAGTATAACTCTCCCCCTTGGATGCCCCCAATATAATATAACTCTCCCCCCTCCCACTGTGTTGCCCCTGTATAACTCTCCCCCCTCCCCCTTAAATGCATCCCCCCCCCCCCCGGTCAAAGTCAAAGTTTAAAAAAAATCCCACTTACCTGTCCTCCGTTCCAAGGCTGCTCGGCCTCATCCTCCTGTAGTCTATGCGGCTTGCAGGTCTTCTCCTACAGGTGGTGCATGATGAAATGATGTCATCACGCATGGCTTGCAAGAGAGGACATGCGGCGTTCTTCTGTACAGGAGCAGGGAGTACACACATTACGTAGTAAGCTACCAAATGTACATACAGGAGCAGGGATTTCCCTCCTCCTGTACTGTAGTGAGTGGCAATGCATACATAGTACCCATTGCCACTTACTTAACAAAGTTTTGAGCCGCTAAGCGGGCGGCCGCGCAGCTTATAGGGAACACTGCAACCCTCATATATCCTTTCCTATATGTTCCTGTATCTCCTTGCCGGCATCTCCCCTCATATATCCTCTTCTATATGTTCCTGTATCACGGCATCTCCCCTCATATATCCTCTTCTATATGTTCCTGTATCTCCTGGCCGGCATCTCCCCCCATATATCCTCTTCTATATGTTCCTGTATCACGGCATCTCCCCTCATATATCCTCTTCTATATGTTCCTGTATCACGGCATCTCCCCCCATATATCCTCTTCTATATGTTCCTGTATCTCCTGGCCGGCATCTCCCCCCATATATCCTCTTCTATATGTTTCTGTATCACGGCATCTCCCCCCATATATCCTCTTCTATATGTTCCTCTATCTCCTGGCCGGCATCTCCCCTCATATATCCTCTTCTATATGTTCCTGTATCTCCTGGCCGGCATCTCCCCCCATATATCCTCTTCTATATGTTCCTGTATCTCCTGGCCGGCATCTCCCCTCATATATCCTCTTCTATATGTTCCTGTATCTCCTGGCCGGCATCTCCCCTCATATATCCTCTTCTATATGTTCCTCTATCTCCTGGCCGGCATCTCCCCTCATATATCCTCTTCTATATGTTCCTGTATCTCCTGGCCGGCATCTCCCCTCATATATCCTCTTCTATATGTTCCTCTATCTCCTGGCCGGCATCTCCCCTCATATATCCTCTTCTATATGTTCCTGTATCTCCTGGCCGGCATCTCCCCCCATATATCCTCTTCTATATGTTCCTGTATCTCCTGGCCGGCATCTCCCCTCATATATCCTCTTCTATATGTTCCTGTATCTCCTGGCCGGCATCTCCCCTCATATATCCTCTTCTATATGTTCCTGTATCGCAGCATCTCCCCTCATATATCCTCTTCTATATGTTCCTGTATCGCAGCATCTCCCCTCATATATCCTCTCCTATATGTTCCTCTATCTCCTGGCCGGCATCTCCCCCCATATATCCTCTGCTATATGTTCCTGTATCGCAGCATCTCCTCATATACAGTATATCCTCTTCTATATGTTCCTTTATCTCCTGGCTGGCATCTCCCCTCATATATCCTCTTCTATATGTTCCTGTATCTCATAGCCGGCATCTTCCCTCATGTATCCTCTCCTATCTCATGGCTGGCTGGTTTCTTTCTATGGAGGACCCATCCCATCCTGCATTATACAGGCAGCCTATTGATTTGAATGGACATGGTGCAGTTCTTCATTCTCCCTGTGGGGGCACTGCAGGGAATCTCTCTATGCTTTGCTATTTTTCAGCTACAACAAAATACGGATCTGGGAGAGATTGACTTGATCACTTGACTTTCGACCTGCAGCTGTCTGGGGCATGCTGGGAGTTGTAGTTTTAGCTGGAGGCGCGCAGGCTGGGGACATTGGAGAACGAGCCTCTTGTGACTGATAAAATTTCATTTTCAGCATTTTATAATTTGAGTCATTTTTTTTTCTTTTATTAATTAAATTCTCGTTAGATGAAAACATAATTAAGATTTTCTGCTGAAAGACGGAATCTGTGTTTTTCCAGGAAATGTTGTCGCGGCTGTAAGTTCTGTCAGCGCAGAATTGCTGTTTACCAATGTAATTTCTAAGAATTATTAATTCTTACAAGTAAATGTGGTCTCCGGCCCAACGCGGCAATAAATTCTGATTTCTGCTCAGAATTCGGAAGTTCCGCTTTTCCCTGTACATTACACAATAGCTGAAAAATCAAGATAGAGTTGAGCAAAATTGCAAAAGTTCTGTTGGGCAGGCTCACTGAACTTTGCCGAAAACTTTGGCTTTGCTTGAGTTGAACCTTCAATGAACCGCAGTGAATAGCTAAACGAATGTAGCTACAATAGTGGGACTGTTGGGGCTCTTTGCTTTTTAAATGTGCTTTCTATGTCCCATTGATTTCAATGGGAGAAGTGGCTTTTGCCTGTTCAAGGCATTAAAAATCACTTTTGGGGCAAGATCGCAGTGAAAATTGCATCAAAAAACAATCCACAAAAGTGTGGTTAACACCGATATGGAGCTGTGTCTCTGCCCCTGTGTTTTCGCCAATAGGGAGCTGCGTCTCTTCCCCTGTGCTTCTGCCAATAGGGAGCTGCGTCTCTGCCCCTGTGTTTCCACCAATAGTGAGCTGCGTCTCTGCCCCTGTGTTTCCACCAATAGGGAGCTGCGTCTCTGCCCCTGTGTTTCCACCAATAGGGAGCTGCGTCTCTGCCCCTGTGTTTCCACCAATAGTGAGCTGCGTCTCTTCCTGTGTTTCCACCAATAAGGAGCTGTGTCTCTGCCCCTGTGCTTCTGCCAATGGGGAGCTGCGTCTCTTCTCGTCTCTGCCCCTGTGCTTCTGCCAGTAGGGAGCTGTGTCTCTTCCCCTGTGCTTCTGCCAATAGGGAGCTGCGTCTCCTCTCCTGTGCTTCAGCCAATAGGGAGCTGCGTCTCTTCCCCTGTGCTTCTGCCAATAGGGAGCTGCGTCTCCTCTCCTGTGCTTCAGCCAATAGGGAGCTGCGTCTCTTCCCCTGTGCTTCTGCCAATAGGGAGCTGCGTCTCTTCCCCTGTGCTTCTGCCAATATGGAGCTGTGTCTCTTCTCCTGTGCTTCTGCCAATAGGGAGCTGCGTCTCCTCTCCTGTGCTTCAGCCAATAGGGAGCTGCGTCTCTTCCCCTGTGCTTCTGCCAATAGGGAGCTGCGTCTCTTCCCCTGTGCTTCTGCCAATAGGGAGCTGTGTCTCTTCCCCTGTGCTTCTGCCAATATGGAGCTGTGTCTCTTCTCCTGTGCTTCTGCCAATAAGGAGCTGCGTCTCCTCTCCTGTGTTTCAGCCAATAGGGAGCTGCATCTCTTCCCCTGTGTTTCCGCCAATAAGGAGCTGCGTCTCTGCCCCTGTGCTTCTTCCAATAGGGAGCTGCGTCTTCTCTCCTGTGCTTCCGCCCCTGTATGAAAGTGAACGCAGCCTCAAGGAAAATTTGGTGCAGGGGCTCCTAAGCGAGCTGGCTACCTGGAATCAGGCCCTTCACCAATGCACCTGGCAGGACCTGAGGAGGACATGGAGACACGGCAAACAGGCCCCCTCATCACCACCACCCAGGGAGGCTACATCCCCAGGTGTGTCATACAGCCCCCATCATGGACAGTAGTATAATGTACAGATCACCACCACAGAACATGACAGATTCCACCTATAGATAACCTATAGGTCCTGACAGTAACATATTATCTGAGCCGTGTCTCTGCTGTAGTCTGGGCCACACTCCAGATGGACAAGGCCAAGCTACCGCAGGGGGGTTATAAATAACATGTAGATATAGCGGGGGTATATATAACATGCAGATATAGCGGGGGTATATATAACATGCAGGTATGGCGGGGGTATATATAACATGCAGATATGGCAGGGGTATATATAACATGCAGATATGGCAGGGGTACATATAACATGCAGATATGGAGGGGGTATATATAACATGCAGATATGGCGGGGGTATATATAACATGCAGATATGGCAGGGGTATATACAACATGCAGATATGGCGGGGGTACATGTAACATGCAGATATGGCGGAGGTATATATAACATGCAGATATGGCAGGGGTACATATAACATGCAGATATGGCGGAGGTATATATAACATGCAGATATGGGGGGGGTATATATAACATGCAGATATGGCGGGGGTATATATAACATGCAGATATGGAGGGGGTATATATAACATGCAGATATGGAGGGGGTATATATAACATGCAGGTATGGCGGGGGTATATATAACATGCAGGTATGGCGGGGGTATATATAACATGCAGATATGGCGGGGGTATATATAACATGCAGATATAGCGGGGGTATATATAACATGCAGATATGGCGGAGGTATATATAACATGCAGATATGGCGGAGGTATATATAACATGCAGATATGGAGGGGGTATATATAACATGCAGATATGGAGGGGGTATATATAACATGCAGGTATGGCGGGGGTATATATAACATGCAGGTATGGCGGGGGTATATATAACATGCAGATATGGCGGGGGTATATATAACATGCAGATATAGCGGGGGTATATATAACATGCAGATATGGCGGAGGTATATATAACATGCAGATATGGCGGAGGTATATATAACATGCAGATATGGCGGGGGTATATATAACATGCAGGTATGGCGGGGGTATATATAACATGCAGATATGGCGGAGGTATATATAACATGCAGATATGGCGGAGGTATATATAACATGCAGATATGGCGGGGGTATATATAACATGCAGGTATAGCGGGGGTATATATAACATGCAGATATGGCGGAGGTATATATAACATGCAGATATGGCGGAGGTATATATAACATGCAGATATGGCGGGGGTATATATAACATGCAGATATGGAGGGGGTATATATAACATGCAGATATGGAGGGGGTATATATAACATGCAGATATGGCGGGGGTACATGTAACATGCAGATATGGCGGGGTATATATAACATGCAGATATGGAGGGGGTATATATAACATGCAGATATGGAGGGGGTATATATAACATGCAGATATGGAGGGGGTATATATAACATGCAGATATGGCGGGGGTACATATAACATGCAGATATGGCGGGGGTATATATAACATGCAGATATGGCGGGGGTACATATAACATGCAGATATGGCGGGGGTACATATAACATGCAGATATGGAGGGGGTATATATAACATGCAGATATGGCGGGGGGAACAATGCAGCACCCATTGGCTGGAACCGGACCTAGGTCACCAAGGGGGAGGGACAGCATGAACCAACACGGGAGGGGTGTATGCGGTGCAGGAAAAGTCCACAAAAAAAAACGGGAGACGGCCATGGACCAGCAGCAGGGCCCCCCAGCTATGCCTCCCTGTGCTCCCATCTCCTCTCTGCATTGTGCCGCCCTGAGATATTTCCCTTCTTCTTCCTGGCTTTTCCTCCATGATATCTTTATGGACGGGTGAAGTTGTCTGGCGGGGCGGTTTATGCTGTTTTCCTTGGACACGGCGCGGGGCGGCTGTGCTCACTGCTTTGGATACAATTGTGTCTAGAAAGTATCTCAGCGCCGTAACCAGGGACAACTAAAATAAACACGTCCGAGGAGGATAAGAGGTCACGGCCAAAGATCATACATGAATGTTACATATACTGACAGATGCAGCAGAGCCCTGGGCGTCAGATGAGATATAGTTTGTCAAAAGGCACCTTTAATTAGCGACCAAAGGGGATGTGACACACTGAGTGCCCCCCTATGGATGTGACACAGAGCGCCCCCCTATGGATGTGACACAGAGCGCCCCCTATGGATGTGACACACAGAGCGCCCCCCTATGGATGTGACACAGAGCGCCCCCCTATGGATGTGACACAGAGCGCCCCCCTATGGATGTGACACACACAGCGCCCCCCTATGGATGTGACACAGAGCGCCCCCCTATGGATGTGACACAGAGCGCCCCCCTATGGATGTGACACACAGAGCGCCCCCTATGGATGTGACACACAGAGCGCCCCCCTATGGATGTGACACACAGAGCGCCCCCTATGGATGTGACACACAGAGCGCCCCCCTATGGATGTGACACACAGAGCGCCCCCCTATGGATGTGACACACAGAGCGCCCCCCTATGGATGTGACACAGAGCGCCCCCCTATGGATGTGACACACAGAGCGCCCCCTATGGATGTGACACACAGAGCGCCCCCCTATGGATGTGACACACAGAGCGCCCCCCTATGGATGTGACACAGAGCGCCCCCCTATGGATGTGACACACACAGCGCCCTCCTATGGATGTGACACACAGAGCGCCCTACTATGGATGTGACACAGAGCGCCCCCCCTATGGATGTGACACACAGAGCGCCCTCCTATGGATGTGACACACACAGCGCCCCCCTATGGATGTGACACACAGAGCGCCCGCCTATGGATGTGACAAACAGAGCGCCCCCCTATGGATGTGACACACAGAGCGCCCCCCTATGGATGTGACACACACAGCGCCCCCCTATTGATGTGACACACAGAGCGCCCCCCTA
This sequence comes from Dendropsophus ebraccatus, assembly GCA_027789725.1. NCBI lineage: Eukaryota > Metazoa > Chordata > Amphibia > Anura > Hylidae > Dendropsophus > Dendropsophus ebraccatus. Next base: position 61,485,882 of record JAQFWZ010000004.1, read on the forward strand.
TGGATGTGACACACAGAGCGCCCCCCTATGGATGTGACACACAGAGCGCCCCCCTATGGATGTGACACACAGAGCGCCCTCCTATGGATGTGACACACAGAGCGCCCCCCTATGGATGTGACACAGAGCGCCCCCCTATGGATGTGACACACAGAGCGCCCCCCTATGGATGTGACACACACAGCGCCCCCCTATGGATGTGACACAGAGCGCCCTCCTATGGATGTGACACACAGAGCGCCCCCTATGGATGTGACACACAGAGCGCCCCCTATGGATGTGACACAGAGCGCCCTCCTATGGATGTGACACACAGAGCGCCCTCCTATGGATGTGACACACAGAGCGCCCCCCTATGGATGTGACACAGAGCGCCCCCCTATGGATATGACACACAGCGCCCTCCTATGGATGTGACACAGAGCGCCCCCCTATGGATGTGACACAGAGCGCCCTCCTATGGATGTGACACAGAGCGCCCCCCCCTATGGATGTGACACACACAGCGCCCCCCTATGGATGTGACACACACAGCGCCCTCCTATGGATGTGACACACAGAGCGCCCCCCCCTATGGATGTGACACACAGAGCGCCCTCCTATGGATGTGACACACACAGCGCCCCCCTATGGATGTGACACAGAGCGCCCTCCTATGGATGTGACACAGAGCGCCCCCCCCCTATGGATGTGACACACAGAGCGCCCTCCTATGGATGTGACACACACAGCGCCCTCCTTTGGATGTGACACACAGAGCGCCCCCCCCTATGGATGTGACACACAGAGCGCCCCCCCCTATGGATGTGACACCCACAGTGCCCTCCTATGGATGTGACACACAGAGCGCCCTCCTATGGATGTGACACACACAGCGCCCTCCTATGGATGTGACACACACAGCGCCCTCCTATGGATGTGACACACAGAGCGCCCTCCTATGGATGTGACACACAGAGCTTCCCCCTATGGATGTGACACACAGAGCTTCCCCCTATGGATGTGACACACAGAGCTTCCCCCTATGGATGTGACACAGAGCTTCCCCCTATGGATGTGACACACAGAGCTTCCCCCTATGGATGTGACACAGAGCGCCCCCCTATGGATGTGACACAGAGCGCTCTCCTATGGATGTGACACAGAGCGCCCCCCCCTATGGATGTGACACAGAGCGCCCCCCCCTATGGATGTGACACAGAGCGCCCCCCCCCTATGGATGTGACACACAGAGCGCCCTACTATGGATGTGACACACACAGCGCCCTCCTATGGATGTGACACACAGAGCGCCCTCCTATGGATGTGACACACAGAGCGCCCTCCTATGGATGTGACACACACAGCGCCCTCCTATGGATGTGACACACAGAGCGCCCTCCTATGGATGTGACACAGAGCGCCCCCCCCTATGGATGTGACACAGAGCGCCCCCCCCCTATGGATGTGACACACACCGCCCCCCCCTATGGATGTGACACAGAGCGCCCCCCTATGGATGTGACACAGAGCGCCCTCCTATGGGTGTGTCGCTCTCCGCACACAGAGCCCTCCTATGGATGTGTTGTCCCTCCTATGGATGTGTCATTCTCCGCACACAGCGCCCTCCTATGGATGTGTCACCCTCCGCACACAGCGCCCTCCTATGGATGTGTCACCCTCCGCATACAGCGCCCTCCTATGGATGTGTCACCCTCCGCACACAGCGCCCTCCTATGGATGTGTCGTCCCTCTTATGGATGTGTCGTCCCTCCTATGGATGTGTCGTCCCTCCTATGGATGTGTCGTCCCTCCTATGGATGTGTCGTCCCTCCTATGGATGTGTCGTCCCTCCTATGGATGTGTCGCCCTCGTATGGATGTTTCGCCCTCCGCACACAGTGCCCTCCTATGGATGTAGCGCCCTCCTATGGATGTGTCGCCCTCCGCACACAGCGCTCTCCTATGAATGTGTCGCCCTCCGCACACAGCGCTCTCCTATGAATGTGTCGCCCTCCGCACACAGTGCCCTCCTATGGATGTGTCGCCCTCCTATGGATGTTTCGCCCTCCGCACACAGCGCTCTCCTATGGATGTGTCGCCCTCCGCACACAGTGCCCTCCTATGGATGTAGCGCCCTCCTATGGATGTGTCGCCCTCCGCACACAGCGCTCTCCTATGAATGTGTCGCCCTCCGCACACAGCGCTCTCCTATGGATGTGTCGCCCTCCGCACACAGTGCCCTCCTATGGATGTAGCGCCCTCCTATGGATGTGTCGCCCTCCGCACACAGCGCTCTCCTATGAATGTGTCGCCCTCCGCACACAGCGCTCTCCTATGAATGTGTCGCCCTCCGCATACAGCGCTCTCCTATGAATGTGTCGCCCTCCGCATACAGCGCTCTCCTATGGATGTGTCGTCCCTCCTATGGATGTGTTGCCCTCCGCACACAGCACTGACACCAATATATAAAAACATTACTAGTAATGCAAAAAAAAAAAAGAAAATCTACTTCTCATCGGGAATTGTGGTCGCCTATTAATAAGTGTTTTATTGCGGTGGTTGAGCGTGTACGTTGTTTTTACCATCTGTCTTCTTGGCGTTCCGTTACGAAATTCCTTATTGTGGTGTCATCTTTCCAGGAAACCATTGTCTTCCATTTTCTTCTAATTGTAATTAAAAACATGATTGTCACATTTTATTAAGATGCATAATGGAAAACCCCCCGATCACACGTGCCCAGACGGCTGTGCCAGTCATCGTCTCCAAGATGGAGAATGCCGAAAACCACAAAAATCACCTGAAAATGAGAGGAGGATGATGGGACAAGGACACCTGTCGTGTGTAAGCACTCGCATCAGCACCGAGAATAAACCCAGCCTAATATTAAGCCCCACCCAGTGCTCTAACCTCCGGACCCCATAGCCCTGTGATATGTCCCTCCAGACCCCATAGCCCTGTTTCCCCCCCCCCCCCCGGACCCCTCAGCCCTGTGATGTGTCCCCCCTGACCCTATAGCCATGTGATGTGTCCCCCCCAACCCACACCCCATAGCCCTGTGAAGTGTCCCCCCCCGGACCTCAGAGCTCTGTGATGCATCTCCCTGGACCCCATAGCCCTGTCACCCCAAATCTATGATATGTCCCCCAGACCAGGGATGAGGGGGATAAGGTTATTTATTTAAGGATCTGCGATATGGCTGAAGGTGTTGGGGGGGGGGGATAATATGTTGTGTATTTAAGATGTTTATTATAACTACTAAGGAAACATCCACCATGAAAATAAGATAAGCGTCCAACACCTGCTGCAAACTGAAAATACACAGTGACTCATGAGGAAACCAAAGAATGGTGATGGGTGTCTGGCCGCAGGAACCACCGATCACTACAATGGGGGGAAAATAAATCCCTCCTGCAACACTGGGTGCCCCTGAAGATGCTGCACTCACCAATACACCGATGAAGCTAGATGAGGAGTGAACACAATAAGCGGCTTGGGTCCGGGCCAAGTGCGTTATACAAACAGCGCACAGAGTATTTCACTATGAAGGAGATGGATCGTTTTGTTCTTTTCTGTTAACAGTTTTGACAGAATGTTTTCAATTTGAAAGGAAAAATATGATTTTTCTCAAAATAATTGAATCCCCTGTCATGTGCTTGATGTAAAGGTCAGGATGTGGTCAGCGCTGTCTCCTATCCGGCCCGCACCCGCCACCCACAGGAGCCGTAACTGCAAATGGAACGTTCCAATCCTGGAGAAAAGAACACTGGCCTTGCACCCCGCACCCCGCCACACAGGAGCCATAACTGCAAATGGAAAGTCCCAATCCAGGAGAAAAGGACACCGTCCCAGCACCCCGCACCCACAGGAGCCGTAACTGCAAATGGAACGTTCCAATCCTGGAGAAAAGAACACCGGCCATGCACCCCGCCACACACAGGCGCCATAACCTCAAATGGAACATCCTAATTCTGGAGAAAAGGACACCGGCCCTGCACCCCGCACCCCACCACTCACAGGAGCCATAACTGCAAATGGAACATCCCAATCCTGGAGAAAGGGACACCGCACCCTGCCACCCACAGGAGCCATAACTGCAAATGGAACGTTCCAATCCTGGAGAAAAGAACACTGGCCTTGCACCCCGCACCCCGCCACACAGGAGCCATAACTGCAAATGGAAAGTCCCAATCCAGGAGAAAAGGACACCGGCCCTGCACCCCGCACCCCACCACTCACAGGAGCCATAACTGCAAATGGAACATCCCAATCCTGGAGAAAGGGACACCGCACCCTGCCACCCACAGGAGCCATAACTGCAAATGGAACGTTCCAATCCTGGAGAAAAGAACACTGGCCTTGCACCCCGCACCCCGCCACACAGGAGCCATAACTGCAAATGGAACATCCCAATCCTGGAGAAAGGGACACCGCACCCTGCCACCCACAGGAGCCGTAACTGTAAATGGAAAGTCCCAATCCTGGAGAAAAGAACACTGGCCCTGCACCCCCCACCCCGCCACCCACAGGAGCCATAACTGCAAATGGAACATCCCAATTCTGGAGAAAAGAACACTGGCCCTGCACCTCACCACCCACAGGAGCCGTAACAGCAATTGTAACATCCCAATCTTGGAGAAAAGGACACTGCAGCCCGCCACCCACAGGAGCCATAACTGCAAATGGAACATCCCAATTCTGGAGAAAAGAACACTGGCCCTGCACCTCACCACCCACAGGAGCCGTAACAGCAATTGAAACATCCCAATCCTGGAGAAAAGGACACCGGCCCTGCATCCCGCACCCACAGGAGCCATAACCTCAAATGGAACATCCCAATTCTGCAGAAAAGGACACCGCACCCTGCCACCCACAGGAGCCATAACTGCAAATGGAATATCCCAATCTTGGAGAGAAGGACACTGGCCCTGCACTCCGCACCCCGCCACTCACAGGAGCCATAACCTCAAATGGAACATCCCAATTCTGCAGAAAAGGACACCGCACCCTGCCACCCACAGGAGCCATAACTGCAAATGGAATATCCCAATCTTGGAGAGAAGGACACTGGCCCTGCACTCCGCACCCCGCCACTCACAGGAGCCATAACTGCAAATGGAACATCCCAATTCTGCAGAAAAGGACACCGCACCCCGCCACCCACAGGAGCCATAACTGCAAATCCCAATCTTGGAGAAAAGGACATCGGCCCTGCACCCCGCACCCGCCACCCATGTATGGTGTATGATAGGACGGTGTATGATGGGATAGTGTAGGATAGACTATGCATGATGGGATGGTGTAGGATAGGACGATGTATGATGGGATAGAGTATGATATGATGGGATGATGTAGGATAGGACGATGTATGATGGGATGGTGTATGATACGGGATGGTGTAGGATAGGACGATATCACCTCTTTGAAGAAGAGACGAGGCAGTGATTGCTACTTAGAGGAATAATCAAGGTCTTAGTATTCTCCAGGGTCAGTGGGTGAATCCTGGTTCTATCCGGCTTCTGTTGGTCTTTCTTCACCTGCCTCAGTCCCAGCCAATCCTGATGGGGGCGCTGAGGATCCATCTCACATTGCAGCCCCCATGTCCTCCAAAACCAGATCACCGCAAAGTTTTGCTTGTTGGTTGCTGTGGAAACAGGGAAGGGAAGCCGACATCTAATGTAACTGCAAGACGCCATTAGCCTGCCAGCAAGGAAGAGGAAAGCGAGTAATGGCAAAAGCAGAAGAGACGAGTAAGAGAGAACAAAGAATATAACCTGTCCTGCACCGACTCCTCTGATCATCAGAGATTATACGAGCAAAACAGAAAAGTCTCAGATAGAAAGAAAATACACAGAACAGCCAACTCACCAACTCCAGTAACAGATGGAACGGCACTCCACAGCATAAGAGACCTATATAGCGGGACACTTATCAGTGGAAGTCTGGAAGAAGTAACAGCAAAGGGCTATAACATGTCGGAATATACTGTATACTAATACTGGTCCTATATACAGGAATATAACTATAATACTGCCCCTATATACAGGAATATAACTACTATAATACTGCTCCTATATACAGGAATATAACTACTATAATTCTGCTCCCTATATACAGGAATATAACTACTATAATACTGCTCCTATATACAGGGATATAACTACTATAATACTGCCTCCTATATACAGGAATATAACTACTATAATACTGCTCCTATATACAGGGATATAACTACTATAATACTGCTCCTATATACAGGGATATAACTACTATAATACTGCCTCCTATATACAGGAATATAACTACTATAATACTGCCTCTTATATAGAGGAATATACTACTATAATACTGCTCCTATATACAGGGATATACTACTATAATACTGCTCCTATATACAGGGATATAACTACTATAATACTGCTCCCTATATACAGGAATATAACTACTATAATACTGCTCCTATATACAGGGATATAACTACTATAATACTGCTCCTATATACAGGGATATAACTACTATAATACTGCTCCTATATACAGGGATATAACTACTATAATACTGCCCCCTATATACAGGAATATACTACTATAATACTGCTCCTATATACAGGGATATACTACTATAATACTGCTCCTATATACAGGGATATAACTACTATAATACTGCTCCCTATATACAGGAATATAACTACTATAATACTGCTCCTATATACAGGGATATAACTACTATAATACTGCTCCTATATACAGGGATATAACTACTATAATACTGCTCCTATATACAGGAATATAACTACTATAATATTGCTCCCTATATACAGGAATATAACTACTATAATACTGCTCCTATATACAGGAATATAACTACTATAATACTGCTCCTGTATACAGGGATATAACTACTATAATACTGCTCCTATATACAAAAATATACTACTATAATACTGCTCCTATATACAGGAATATACTACTATAATACTGCTCCTGTATACAGGGATATAAACACTATAATACTGCTCCTATATACAGGGATATAAACACTATAATACTGCCCCCTATATACAGGAATATAACTACTATACTACTGCTCCTGTATACAGGGATATAACCACTATAATACTGCCCCCTATATACAGGGATATAACTACTATAATACTGCTACTATATACAGGAATATAACTACTATAATACTGCTCCTGTATACAGGGATATAACTACTATAATACTGCCCCCTATATACAGGGATATAACTACTATAATACTGCTCCTATATACAGGAATATACTACTATAATACTGCTCCCTATATAACTACTACAATACTGCCCCCTATGTATAAGAATATATAAGATGCTGTTCTGTAGAAGGATCCAAATTGACAAACTATTTTAAAGTGTCACTGTCGTTAATTAATAGTACAGACGATTTTAAGAAACTTTGTAATTGGGTTTATTAGCTGAAAAATTCATTTTTATCATCAAAAAGCAGTTTGAAGTTCTCCCCCCATCTTCATTGTTCTCCTATGGAGAGAGAAAGTAGAGGCACCAAAACAGGACAACAAAGTGTTAATTGACATTCACATCATCTCCTCTGCAGTCACCACTGACCTCTCTGACCTCTGAATAGGGCTCTGAATAGCTCCCCCGCTGTGTTACCCTTTGTTCTCGGCTCTCAGCTGCCGGCTATTCTCGCTCCTCCCCCCTCCCCTCTCCATAGCACAGACAGGATCCAACTGATGAAAAAACAGTTGAGATTTCCTGATTCTGAGCAGTGGATGAAAGAAAGGAGGGGGGGGCCTGGGAAAAAGACTTTTTAAATGCAGATAATCACATATCATCGCCTGGACTATTGATTTCTGCAAAAAAAAAATTAACGACTGTGACTCTTTAAGTGGTGCGGAATCGGTTGGTGATATACAAAATATAGTCTGGGTGTGGGTAGATTTATGTGACTGTAGTTGCTGTTTATTAGGGAAGAATATTGCAGTTTTGTGGATAAGACTCGGATCCATCAGATAGGAAGCGTCTCTCGCTGGATGTTCGGCTCTGGCAGCGGCTGGAGATGACCGGCACGTGGCTTCCTTCTTGTTTATCTGTTAGGGGAACAGATGGAATATTTCTTTATTTCTAAATATAAAACCTGCAGTTTACCATAGTAACATCATATAATGTGCTGTTAACTGTAATAAAGGGATTAGGGAGGCGGAGATGGGGGAGGGGGGCGTCTTGCTTGGACCATTTCTGAAGTTTAAGCCTCCAAACAAGCGCGCCGGCAGCATAACAAGGGGCGGTGAAAAACAAATCTCCGCTATTTCCATCCACAGAAAACAAATAGTGATGCTTTGTTTTTGTCACTGTTTTGGTTTGGTTCTGGTGGATGATGATATGATGGTGGTGGTAGTAATGGTTGTGGTGTTATTGGTGGTGGTTATGGTGGACGATGATGTGTTTGTAATGGTAATGGTGGTTATGGTGGACGATGATGTGTTTGTAATGGTAATGGTGGTTATGGTGGACGATGATGTAAAGGTCATGATGGTGGTGGTAGTGGTGGCGATAATAGTGATGGTGGTGGTGATGATGATGTGATTGAGAAGATGGTGGTGATAATGGTGTGGCTGATGGTGGTGGTTGTGATGACGAGGATGTGATTGAGAAGATGGTGGTGATGATGGTGTGGCTGATGATGGTGGTGGTGGGGATAATAGTGATGATGGTGGTGGTGACGATGACATGGCTGGTGGTGGTGGTGATAATGTGGTGGTGATAATAGTGGTGATGGTGGTGATAATAGGGATGATGGTGGTGATAATAGTGATGATGGTGGTGGTGATGATGACGTGGCTGGTGGTGGTGATAATAGTGATGGTGTTGGTGGTGATAGTGATGGTGGTGGTGATAATAGTGGTGATGGTGGTGATAATAGTGATGATGGTGGTGGTGATGATGACGTGGCTGGTGGTGGTGGTGGTGATAATAGTGATGGTGGTGGTGGTGATAGTGATGATGGTGGTGGTGATATTAGTGGTGATGGTGGTGATAATAGTGATGATGGTGGTGGTGGTGACGATGACGTGGCTGGTGGTGGTGGTGATAGTGATGGTGGTGGTGGTGACGATGACGTGGCTGGTGGTGGTGGTTGTGATAGTGATGATGGTGGTGGTGATAATAGTGGTGATGGTGGTGATAATAGTGATGATGATGGTGGTGGTGGTGACGATGATGTGATTGAGAAGATGGTGGTGATGATGGTGTGGCTGCTGCTGATGATGTTGGTGATAAATGTCCCCCTCTATGTAGCTCGGCGCCATCCTCCTCTTTATTCAGTGTCCACAGGGTCCTGTGTGATGAAGGATATGTACTGCATTTACTGTGCTCTTTTCCTCAGGTTTCCAGATACTGGAAACTGGAAGCATAGGCTGTAACACTACAAAGTGTTAAGTGTGTACATGATTCTTCTGTATTCCGTCTGCCACCTGTTGGAGTAGGGCGGTCTGTCCAAGGTTGTTCCCAGATCAGCCTATCATAGCTTTGAAATTAAGCTGTAAGTTACTCCTTTTGCCCGATCTAACAGGACCTTGTCACATGTCTCCTCATGTCAGTCAGCCAAACAGCAACCAAGTCTACTCTGGCTCTTCTCCACCAATAGGAATAGGTTTTCCAATGTCCAAGTATTGTTAGGAATTTGAGAAACTGTGTTTTCTTGCCGATGTGCTCTACAGCTATATACAGGGTCAGCAGTCTGGAAGCACAGACAGATATATGAGGCGTCCCATGTGTCTCCTGACCTCACAGCTATATACAGGGTCAGCAGTCTGGAAACACAGACAGATATATGAGGGGTCCCATGTGTCTCCTGACCTCACAGCTATATACAGGGTTAGCAGTCTGGAAGCACAGACAGATATATGAGGGGTCCCATGTGTCTCCTGACCTCACAGCTATATACAGGGTCAGCAGTCTGGAAACACAGACAGATATATGAGGGGTCCCATGTGTCTCCTGACCTCACAGCTATATACAGGGTTAGCAGTCTGGAAGCACAGACAGATATATGAGGGGTCCCATGTGTCTCCTGACCTCACAGCTATATACAGGGTCAGCAGTCTGGAAGCACAGACAGATATATGAGGGGTTCCATGTGTCTCCTGACCTCGATACTATATACAGGGTTAGCACTCTGGAAGCACAGACAGATATATGGGAGGTCCCATGTGTCTTCTGACCTCACAGCTATATACAGGGTCAGCAGTCTGCTGCAAGATTTTCCCTTTAATAATAGTCATGTAAATGGATTGTACTCAGATGCTTATGTCCCCTGCAGTGCCCACTGCTCAGCAAATGTGGTATAACATATGGGCTTTCATGTAAATGGACTGGGATCCTGCATGTAAGGGGGCTCCGGGCTCATAGAAGGGGGTCCGCCGTGCACTTATGATGCCGAAGTCTGGAATTGGTACAGGAACACGGCCTTGTTATGAGGGCACTACTGCCGAAAACCTCAGCTCCTCACTCACCATCTGCACTCAGACCCACATTACTCTTTTCTTCTGTTTCTTGAAAACAAAATTGAATGATTAGGAATGACACGAAAAAGTCAGATTTGGCTCCGAGTCTCCAGTGAGTCATCATTCTGCTTCTCAGACCCAGCACAGAGATCAAGAATTCATCCCACCAGGGAACGTCATCTGGAGCTGCTGCATGAGATTTATACCGAAAAAATGGAATAAAGACTAGGGATGGTCCAAACCTGCCGAGGTTCGGGTTCATACGAACCCGAACGCTCGGCATCAGATTCCCACTGTCTGCCCGCTCCGTGGAGCGGGTGGATACAGCGGGAGGACCGCCTGGAAAACTGGGATACAGCCTATGGCTATGGCTGTATCCCAGTTTTCCAGGCGGTCCTCCCGCTGTATCCACCCTCTCCACGGAGCGGGCAGACAACGGGAATCATTACCGAGAGTTTGGGTTCGCACAAACCCGAACTGAACTCGGTTCGGACCATCCGTAATAAAGACCCATAGAAAAGTATAAAGAAAGTGTCAAATCCACCAGAAAATATGGCTGGAGGTGATAGATGGATAAATAGAGTAGCACAGCCAAAGAAACTGGACTGGGTTGTCAGCAGTATGATTGCAGTCCTCCCATGTAGAGGATCCAGTAAGGATTTTTATTGTGGCAAAAACATTCCAAAAAGGCAGCAACAATACAACTCCTATCCAGAAGCCTTTCTAAAGCCATTCAGATGGATCTAGTTCTTTGTGGGATGCACTTTGCCCCTCTGCCATTTTGTCTCGCACCCCCTCCTGATAGTCTGTAAGCTCATGCATGCGAGCAGGGACCTCACTCCTAATGTATGGATAATTATATGTATCTCTGTAATGTCGATTTTTTGTCTATGTATGTACCTCCAGAATTGTAAAGTGCTGCGGAATCTGTTGGCGCTATATAAATAAAAATTATTATTATTATTATTTAAACATGGCTGGTCAGATGGATCCAGATCTGTTATATGTTCCAGATCTCTGTGGAGAAACATGGCCCGGTAACATAGATCTAGATCTCTTTGGAGATACATGGCTGGTCAGATGTATCCAGATGTTTGTAGAGAAATTTGGCCGATCAGATCGATCCAGATCTCTGTGGGAAAACATGGCTTGGTATTATTGATCCAGATCTCTGTGGAGATACATAGCCAGTCAGATAGAGCCAGATCTCTGTGGATAAACATGGCTGGTAAAAGGAATCCAGATCTCTATACAGAAACATGGACAGTCAGATGCATCCAGATCTCTGTGGAGAAACATGGCCGGTAAAAGGGGTCCAGATCCTTGAAGAGAAACATGGCCGGTCAGACTAATCCAGATCTCTGTGGAGAAACATGGCCAGTCAGATCGTTCCAGATGTCTGTGGAGAAACATGGCCGGTAAAAGGGATCTAGATCTCTTTGGAGATACATGGCCGGCCAGATGAATCCAGATATCTATGAAAAATATGGCCGGTCAGATGGATCCAAATCTCTGTGGAGAAACATGGCCGGTCAGATGGATCCAGATCTCTAAAGAGAAACATGGCCGGTCAGATGGATCCAGATCTCTAAAGAGAAACATGGCCGGTCAGATGGATCCAGATCTCTAAAGAGAAACATGGCCGGTCAGATGGATCCAGATCTCTAAAGAGAAACATGGCCGGTCAGATGGATCCAGATCTCTAAAGAGAAACATGGCCGGTCAGATGGATCCAGATCTCTAAAGAGAAACATGGCCGGTCAGATAGATCCAGATCTCTAAAGAGAAACATGGCTGGTCACACAGATTCAGATGATTATCATTATATTATAAAAGGAGATTTTCAAATAATTGGTGGGAAATGGTCTCCCTTATTCACAGACAGCACATGAAAGCAAAATCATACTGTGTAATGCTTTATTTCCCTATGGTGGCACTACAGGGAGACTGAACAGTTGTTACCAGGTTTCCTTACAGACCACAGCTGATCGTTGGGTGACCCTGAAGACCATTATCCAGCTTATTATCAAGTTACCCTTATAACAAGTAGAGATCGTACAAGGTGAAGAATTCTTAGAATTTAGCAATTCAGGATGAGTCATAGACCACCCCTCTAACCCCTCTCTTCCCTCTAACCCCTCTCTTCCATCTAACCCCTCTCTTCCCTCTAACCCCTCTCTTCCCTCTAACCCCTCTCTTCCCTCTCACCCTCTCCTCCCTCTTACCTCTTTCACCCCTCTGAGGACATGGCTGGGATCTATGACAGGTTACAGAGGTCGTGATCCTTGTGTTTTGTGTTCAGTTCCCAGAGGTTTATCGAGAATGGATCCTATTGTAACAGACCCTCAGCTATGACGAGCATTGGGTCTCTGTACATGTTTTCAGCCTTTAGCAGATAGAGATCGTAATAATGGTGACGATGGGAAACAAAGCTGAGAAAGACTTTCCAGGTCTCTGGACGTCTTTGTTTAGGGAAATGCTGATAAATAAGTGAAGCTTCGGAGGTTGCGCCATCAGCGAATCACATCATAAATCTCGCCGCGTGCCGACAGCACAACCTTCATCCACAAAAGCCTCACAAGGATTCCGTTTCTAGGAAAGGGGACGTATATCAGCGGCACATTGGGACTTCACTTCATCAGCGCTGCCGTTTCCGGACGGACTTATTGTTTCCTTGTAAATGATTTAGCAAAGTTTAAACGTGATGGAATGCGATTATTCCGAGTTGTGTTTAACACGTAATATCCCCCAAAAAGAGGGTGTAGGGATCCATCTGCTGTGGACAATAAGGTGCTAATTCCAGGTCACCTGGCTACTAGGATCTTCAGAGATCAGCTCCAATAGTGCCCCCACAGGACAAACTAAGTATCACATGGTATTACTTTCCTTGTACCTCCAGAGAGGGGCGCTCTTCTTAGTCACCAGGTTGCCTAACCAATGATGTTGTAAACAGGAATATTATGGCAGAACCAGATATTCTGGCATAATAGTAACCAAATAATTGTTATTGCTTCTACTGCCCAAAACCTGGGGACCCTGTACTACTCCCCACATCGCCCATGTAAACATGCACAACCATCCCCTTGATCCTGTAGGGATGAAGATAGAATTACTTCATCTTTCCACATTGGATTGAGTAGAATGGACGCAAGTGGTCAACTATGGACTTTGCCGGATAACTAGTTGAACTTCTTTTTTTTTAATCTCTGTTTCTAGTCCTAATATTGGGACATGTTTCTTTTTATGTTATATCTCAGATGATCTCAGAATACTTGTTATACCTAATAACGTGAATTTTATCACATATTTCTAGGTTTGTAATATCTATATTACTTAAATGTTCAATAAAAATTATTGAACAGGAAATGGACATGGGGTGGTGGAGACCCCGGTATATGCCCCTTTTGCCCATGTTATAGTCCAGCATGGACCATGGATGCATGTACGGTATGTACGGACGGCTTGTATTTAGTGATGAGCGGACCTTGGATATTCTGGTTCGACCATTTTTTTTTCATACTCGATGACACGGACAATTACCCAGACATTAGACCAGAACCCTATTAAGGTCAATGGGGACCCAAACTTTGGGCCCAAAAAAGTGGAAAGTAGAAGCTGAGGAGAAGGCAATAGCCAACACTACAGATTTGCACATAGGCTCCTTTAAAGGGGTTATCCAACGCTACAAAAACATGGCCACTTTCTTCCAGAGACAGCCCCACTCTTGTATCTCTAGCTTGGGCAGGGTTTTGCTGCTCAGTTCTATTGAAGTGAATGGAGCTTAATTGCAAATCGCACCTGAACTGGAGACAAGAGTAGGACTGTCTCTGAAAGAAAGTGGCCATGTTTTTGTAGCACTGAATAATCCCTTTAATCAGCCACCGGGACCACGCCTGGTCTATTTCTAGGAATGTCATTTTGCCCACTTTGGCTGCGGATAGGCAGAGGTGGCAGCAGAGAACACTGTGTCAGGCTGGAGAGAATACACCACTTCCTGCAAGACATACAGCAGCTGATAAGTATGTACGAATAAATTACGAATCTACATAATTTTATGACACCAGTTCATTTGAAAGAAAAAGCTTTTAGCTGGAGTACCCTCTTAATGACGTTCTGACAGCCACCCGCTCCTCAGCCCAGACAATCCCACTGTTTTAAATCACTTGTTTTGACCTTTCTATCCAGCAACCTTTCCCTGGTGTGAATAGAGGTCGGAATCTGTGGACCTTCACCCCCTCCAGCCCCTCAGCACAGATGACCACAGATGACAGGGTGGTTAGTAAAGTTTTGCAACCTACCTATCTCTCCCTGACTCCATACAGTAACCAGTGGCAGAATGGCGGTGGGATGCGGGGCATGGCTGGGATGGCCATGGCGACGCGGACACCTACAAGCTTGCTGATTGGCTGCTGGTTTCGGACTGTAGATGTCAACCATTGATATCTACAATTTTCTGTCATGACATGAAGAAATGACTAATGGAGCAGGTTTCAGCAGTGGAACGTTCTGGAACTTTCTGTATATGCGTCCCATTGCGGTGGCCTCTAATAATCCATTAAATCAGGGTCGGAGTATGATGTCTAAGGCAGATAAGGATGTGAGAGCCCTCCATTCACCAGCCGTGAGTCATTCTCCGTGCCCTATGTAATGGATCCCTCTGTTGGCATCTCAGAAGGGTTTCTTGCTGCAGATTAGATGGGTGTGGAGGAAACATCTGAACCTCTCCTCACTCCCTACAGGGAATCTTTTCTTGAAAGCCATACAGGAATACTGGTGGGGCTTGACTTTATTAACTGGCCTGTCCCGAAACCGCTGGCCCTAACAAACAAGAATAAATCTCCTGCTAACGTCCTGAAGAAGTTTCCTATCAGCCAAACTCTACTGGTGAATGTTCCGGAAATCCCCGGAATACAAATTGTTACATTTCAGGGCATCAATGAATTGGAGTGGACAGGGATCATGCTTTGGAGCCGCTTGGTGGAATTGCTTTGGCTCCACAGACGCATTGTGATATTTGTACATTTACAGCTCGAGACTTCAAACCATTACCTGAGAAGGTCATTTTAGTTCTTGTTCATCTTGTTCTTAGAAAGAAGAGCAGATAGAGTTTAAAGGGGATGTCCACAAAAAAATGTTTTGTTTTTTTTCAAATCAACTGGTGCCTGAAAGTGCCAGAAATTTGTAATTTACTTCTGTTTAAAAATCTCCAGTCTTCCACTACTCATCAGCTGCTGTATGTCCTGCAGGAAGTGGTGTATTCTGCCCAGTCTGGCACAGTGCTCTCTGCTGCCACCTCTGTCCATGTCAGGAACTGTTCAGAGTGCTGTTCAAATTTGGCGCACAATCACGTGACCCTCTCCTGTGACCCCTCTTCTGTCTCCGGTGATTGAACACCGGAAGTCTCACACTCCCATAGAGAATGCATTGGCTTACAGCGTTCAATCAGCAGAGACAGAAGAGGGATCACAGGAGCGGTGCTGCAGGACCAGAATGAGGCCGCGCTGCGGGACACTGATCACCAGTGGTGAGCATACACGCCAGCGCGCAGCAGGGAGGCAGATAAAAAATTTTGTGAACATGCTTCTTTAAGCCATGAGTTTTCAGTGCTTAGATACTGAGGCTGGTTTAATGGCCGGACAGACACGTCCATCATTGTGCTTCACCCCTAAAGTGCCCAGTTCTTTTTATATATAATGTTCTCCTTATTATATCTGTCCTGCTCTCCGCCTGTACGATGCGAGAATGTGGTGTGATAGAATGAAGCTACCTGCGGGGGGGGTCAGGTGCAGGACTATGGGACTATGGGAGACACAGGGTCAGACCTTTATTTAACGTCTTTGACATGTTGTTCCTATGTTCAGGAGAAGAGCACGCTCGCTGAATTCCCACCTGTTTATCTGTTCTTTTACGATCTTATTTTTCCTGATTAGCGATGTCATAAAACCCTAGAAGAAAGTCTAAGCCTCCACGGTTGGCCAGATGCTGCTGGGCCCCGTCCAGTCCTCGCACCGCGCCAGCAGGGAGCTTTGTAAATAGAGCCGATGAATAATATAGAAGAATAGATTTGGGGGCCAGAGGTGACGTCACCCCAGGGGAAGCCTCCAGGATATGTTCCTTGTTACAGTCCCATCAATGATTACCATGTTACTACCTGCAGTAAACTGCAGCGACCTAAGGGGCTGCTGACCCGATATGTCTGGGGGGGGGGGGCACAGACGTCAACATTGGAGTCACAGACCCCCGGTTCTAGGGGCAGACAACGGGCTGGATTACAGGATTTAAGGTTAATGCCATCTTGTAATAATCGTAATGATAAATCTCCGATACATCCAAGGAATGCGGCGGCTCCTATTAGAATTCTGACCTTTTGCAGGAGCCAAATCTCGGGGCGTGCCTGCGACATGGAGCGCGGCCGCAGCTGTCTCACGCAGCAGATCACTCGGGGGCAGCATGTGATCGAAGCTGCTTAAAGGGAATTTCCTTTATATCTAGGGGATAAACCATTCATTTACACGTTATAGATCGACCCAAAAAAAGCCATAAACTACTCAGTGGAGTCTGTGTGCCTGGAGGGGCCAAAAAGGGGGAAAATTACAGACATCCAATACAATGACTATAACTAGTAAGTGGGGTGCCCTCTTGGTACTGACATGATCCAGTACAGACTGGAGCTCGATGTGTGTTTGTTCTGGGGTCTATCCAAATCTTTGTCCTTTCAGTCATATGCAGAGGACAGCGGGCAGGAGATGGGCCCGGAAAGAACGACTCCCAGACATGATCAGGAACAGTGAGAATTACTCAAATTGAGTCACTCACCCACTTTAGCTGATTCCAGCTTCTCAGACACTTCCAGCAACAGGCCTAGATGGGACACCCCTTTAAGTGACAATGCATAACACCACCTACCTTCAGACCATAGAATAACTGAAGCTCATGGCTACTTACCGCACAGGAGCAGGGACTCGTGTAGTTATCTAGCGACATATGCATATGAGCCAGGGAAGCTGCATACTGCGCAGGACACGTAACATTGTCACTCACCTCTGTGCAAGAACTGTCGTCAGCCATGTATAGTGCATGGCTGCTTAGTACACAGGAGCAGGGACTCTTGTACAAGTGAGAGGAATCCCTGCTGTCTGCAGTTATCATGGCAGCCTATGCTCATGAGCCATGCAAGCTACTTACTGCACAGGAACAGTGTCCTAAATACCCTGGTCAAGTACCATGGCTTACTGCCCCCCCCCCCCCCCAGCACCCAGCTGCTGCCCTCTCCACTATGCTCTTGTATTATGGAACAGCAAAATCTAAGCTATACGGCAGTGATCTGCAGCCTGTGGCAAAACTACAACTCCCAACATGCCAAAAGCTGAACATCTGTCAACTTCATTAGCAGTTAGCATCTGAATAACTTTATTAGCAGTTGCTACTTTTTGGAGACATTCCTGCTCCTGTGCCGTCCTCAGGTCAGTGGCCCCTACATCCCCCATAAGATGCCTGCGACCAGCAGTACAAAGGCTTTATTTCTGCGGTCACAGAGGAGAGATGGCTGTTCTGCTGGAGATACTATCAGGACTGTTCCCACCTGGTCGGGGCACAAGCTGGGATTCTGCCGCAGGTCACCCGGAATAAAGGGTCCTCTGTTGGCACCGGCCCCCGACCAGGGCAGCATCTGAAAATAAAAACAGTCCAGTAATTACGCGGCTAACATGATCCCCTAATGTGGATTAATGCTCGGCTTACACGGCTGCTGAAAGAGGACGCCGGGGACTGTGGTAATCGAGATTGCAGTGGGATGGATTCGGGCCCCAGCTGTGAGTTTTACTGCAGATGCAACCAGTTCTGTAGATAGCAGATCCCTCGCGAGGGGGGCAGAGCGCCACAAAATTCCTCTAATCCACCATTATTGGGAGCTGACAGGTGCCGGAGAGGGGGTGCAGGGCACGGACAGCACACAGAGGTTTATTCACACGCACGCTCATCTTACACCTGACAGATTCAGCTCAAGATAAGCAAACTTTTTAAAAGTTCGGTTCGGCAGCATAAAGTTTTTTTTTCTTTTTTCTGAACCTTAAATGAACCAGCTGTATACGTGCAGGACACCGGGGGAGCGGGGACAGGGGTAAAAACGATTATTTATTTTTTTCTAGATGCACGGATGCCGTCTTTCCGAACTTGTTCCGATCTTTGCAAAAACTTCTGTTTGGTACCAAATGACACTTTGTAAAGGTCTACTTAAAGGGGAACTCCTGAACTTCTAAACCAACGCCTAAGAAAATGAGCCCCGAGCTGCTGCAGTCACACAACCCCCATACTTTTCACTTACAACTTTACCAACCAAACTCCCAGGATGCTGTCCCCCCGAACTCCCAGGATGCTGTCCCCCCAACTCCCAGGATGCTGTCCCTCCAACTCACAGGATGCTGTACCCCCGAACTCCCAGGATGCTGTCCCCCCAACTCCCAGGATGCTGTCCCCTCAACTCCCAGGATGCTGTCCCCCCGAACTCCCAGGATGCTGTCCCCCCAACTCCCAGGATGCTGTCCCTCCAACTCACAGGATGCTGTACCCCCAACTTACAGGATGATGTACCCCCAACTCCCAGGATGCTGTCCCCCCAACTCCCAGGATGCTGTCCCCCCAACTCCCAGGATGCTGTACCCCCAACTTACAGGATGATGTACCCCCAACTCCCAGGATGCTGTCCCCCCAACTCCCAGGATGCTGTCCCCCCAACTCACAGGATGCTGTCCCCTCAACTCCCAGGATGCTGTCCCCCCCAACTCCCAGGATGCTGTCCCCACAACTCCCAGGATGCTGCCCCCCCAACTCCCAGGATGCTGTCCCCTCAACTCCCAGGATGCTGTCCCCCCAAATCCCAGGATGCTGTCCCCCCCAACTCCCAGGATGCTGTCCCCACAACTCCCAGGATGCTGTCCCCTCAACTCCCAGGATGCTGTCCCCCCAACTCCCAGGATGCTGTCCCCCCAACTCACAGGATGCTGTCCCCTCAACTCCCAGGATGCTGTCCCCCCCAACTCCCAGGATGCTGTCCCCACAACTCCCAGGATGCTGCCCCCCCAACTCCCAGGATGCTGTCCCCTCAACTCCCAGGATGCTGTCCCCCCAAATCCCAGGATGCTGTCCCCCCCAACTCCCAGGATGCTGTCCCCACAACTCCCAGGATGCTGTCCCCTCAACTCCCAGGATGCTGTCCCCCCAACTCACAGGATGCTGTACCCCCAATTTACAGGATGCTGTCCCCCCAACTCCCAGGATGCTGTCCCCTCAACTAACAGGATGCTGTCCCCTCAACTCCCAGGATGCTGTCCCCCCCAACTCCCAGGATGCTGTCCCCCCCTAACTCACAGGATGCTGTCCCCCCAACTTACAGGATGCTGTCCCCTCAACTGCTAGAATGCTGTTCCCTCAACTCACAGGATGCTGTCCCCCAAACCCACAGGATGCTGTCCCCCCAACTCACAGGATGCTGTCCCCCAAACCCACAGGATGCTGTCCCCCCAACTCACAGGATGCTGTCCCCCAAACCCACAGGATGCTGTCCCCCCAACTCACAGGATGCTGTCCCCCAAACCCACAGGATGCTGTCCCCCCAACTCACAGGATGCTGTCCCCCAAACCCACAGGATGCTGTCCCCCCAACTCACAGGATGCTGTCCCCCCAACTCCCAGGATGCTGTCCCCCCAACTCACAGGATTCTGTCCCCTCAACTCCCAGGATGCTGTCCCCTCAACTCCCAGGATGCTGTCCCCTCAACTCCCAGGATGCTGTCCCCTCAACTCCCAGGATGCTGTCCCCTCAACTCCCAGGATGCTGTCCCCCCAACTCCCAGGATGCTGTCCCCCCAACTCCCAGGATGCTGTCCCCTCAACTCCCAGGATGCTGTACCCCCAACTCACAGGATGCTGTCCCCCCAACTCACCCCCAAATCCTGTATACTAAATCCAATAAAACACAGTACCAGTAACAAGTAACAAATATTACCACCACATACTGACTAACACCGCCACATACTGACTAACACTATCACATACTGACTAACACTACCGCATACTGACTAATACCACCGCATTCTGACTAATACCACTGGTTACTGACTAACACCACCGCATACTGACTAATACCACCGCATACTGACTAATACCACCGCATTCTGACTAATACCACCGCATTCTGACTAATACCACCGCATACTGAATAACACCACCGCTGCTAAATAAGATCCACTGTACACAGATCACTATCACCTCATCCAGTCATATAGTGGTAGCCCCAGCCCTACACAGGTTCTGTACACCATATACTGTACATTACAGTGCAGTTATATTAGGTGACTCACAGGGGGCGTCTTCTCTAAACGGAGTTCTTCCCTTTTCATTTTCTTCTTCTCCATCTGCCCATGGCCATTAGAACTTCTCCAAGCCACGCATCCACAGAATCTGCCAGACATACATGTTAGGCTCCTCACATCCTCATCTCTATACACACCGCACATCTGTACTGTCCCCTTTACACCCTCATTTAGTGGGTAGCCCTGACTCTGTGATCCCTCTTATAGTATATGCCCCCAACTAAGTAGAGATGGCCCCATGTGCATCTTCTTGAGAGCCCCTCTCTGTGTAGCCCCCCTATAGTAGATGCCCCTGTGCAGTCCCCCTTATAGATGGTCCCCTCTGTGTATCCCCTATAGTATGCAGCCCCACTCTATGTAGTCCCCCTTTCAGATGGCCCCCTCTGTGTAGTCCCCCTTACAGATGCCCCCTGTGTTGCTCCCCTTATGTTGCCTCCTCTTATAGATGCCCCCCTTATATTGTCTCCCCTTATAGATAGAGCCCTTATGTTGCCTCCCCTTATAGATGCTCCCCTTATGTTGCCTCCCCTTATAGATGTCCCCCTGTGTTGTCCCCCTTATAGATAGCCCCCATGTTATCCCCCCTATTGATGGCCCCCTTATGTTACCCTCCCCTTATAGATGGCCCCCTGGGTTGTAGCCCTTATCGAGGCCCCCTGTAGATGACGCCCCTGTGTTGTCCCCTTATAGATGCCCCCCCCGTGTTGTCCTCCATATAGATGCCCCCCTTATAGATGGCCCTCTGTGTTGTCCCCCTTGTAGATTCCCCCTTGTGTTGTCCCCTTATACATGCCCCCCTTGTGTTCCCCCCCCTTTGTTGTCCCCTTATACATGCCCCCCTTATATTTACCCCCATATAGATGCCTCCCTTATGTTGCCCCCCCTTGTAGATGCCCCCACTGTTTTGTCCCCTTATACATGCCCCCCCCTTGTAGACGGCCCCTGAGTTGTCCTATATTTGCCCTCCCCATCTTGTCCCCTGCGAAGCAGATAAAAACAAAGAAAAAAAAACACTACTCACCTAACACCTCGCTCCTCCGTCACAGCTCCCTTGTCATCTCTTCTTCTGCGGTGTTGTACGCGCTCCCGGCTGATGCTGGTTCCCTGGGGGTGTCCCCGGGAAGGGGGAGGGCCAGGCAAGCGCTGTCCTTCCTGTATACCCTGGATGGGTGGGCCCATTTTAGAGTCCCCATGGGGAGTATATGCCCTGAAATCCTGGCAAATATGTTCTTGTCCTGTATTACTGGGATATGGGCCCTTATTTTCTCTGCTGGGCCTGTTCTTCCCCTAGATGACTGCCATTCAGGAGCTCTGATAAAGAATCCACCGTGACCATATCATCTCCGCTCTGTGTGTGACCCCCGTGTCTATATCATCTCTATCCTGTCTGTGACCTCCGTGTCCGGTGCCCTGTCTGTGACCCCCCCATGTCCAGTGCCCTATCCCCCCGTGTCCAGTGCCCTGTCCGTGACCCCACACGTTCAGTGCCCTTCCAAACCCCCCTGTGTCCGCTGCCCTTTCTGTAACCCCCCATGTCTAGTGCCCTATCCCCCCCACGTGTCCAGTGCCCTATGTGTGACCCCCCCCATGTCCACTGCCCTGTCTGTGACCCCCCATGTCTAGTGCCCTATCCCCCCCTCCCTGTGTCCAGTGCCCTATCCCCCCCACTTCCCGTGTCCAGTGCCCTATCTGTGACCCCCCATGTCCAGTGCCCTATCTCCCCCCCTTCCCATGTCCGTTGACCTGTTTTTGACCCCACACGTCCAGTGCCCGGTTAGCCGGCCCTTCTTTCTTGGTTTCTGCGGTGCCACACAACTTTCTCATCGTTGCCAACCTCTCTTCGCACGTTTGGGATCTCTTATGGGCTCTGTCTTCTATCTCAGCCACCACAAATGCATAATAAAAAATAAAATATTTTGTTTGGTTGCTATAGGAGTGCCAGGACCGGGCATGTGAACTTCACATAGAAATAGCACCAGGGGCAGGGGGGTGAGGCTGGGCACTATTAATAGCCAAGGAAAAACTGTGTGATATCTGTACAGATGCACAATATTAAGCAATCCTATTCTGTTCTATGATCTGCCAGTAACTATACCCATAACTCCACTCTGTACCTGTCATTATACCCATAACTCCACTCTGTACCTGTCATTATACCCATAACTGCACCCTGTACCTGTCATTATACCCATAACTCCACCCTGTACCTGTCATTATACCCATAACTCCACCCTGTACCTGTCATTATACCCATAACTCCACCCTGTACCTGTCATTATACCCATAACTCCACCCTGTACCTGTCATTATACCCATAACTCCACTCTGTACCTGTCATTATACCCATAACTCCACCCTGTACCTGTCATTATACCCATAACTCCACCCTGTACCTGTCATTATACCCATAACTCCACTCTGTACCTGTCATTATACCCATAACTCCACCCTATACTTGTCACTTCACCCATAACTCCACTGGCCCTGGCTGGCCCTCTGTTATCTACTTGGTGAACTCATCGATTGCCCTCTGTTATCCTGTTGGTCACCTGATCGCTGACCCCCATAATCTGGTTCGTCACCTGACTGCTGGCTCTCTGTAACCTCGTCGGTCAACTGATCACTGGCCCCCTGTAATCTCCTTGATCACCTGATCGCTGGCCCTCTGTAATCTCCTTGATCACCTGATCGCTGGCCCTCTGTAATCCTATTGGTCACCTGATCACTGGCCCCCTGTAATCTCCTTGATCACCTGATCGCTGGCCCTCTGTAATCCTATTGGTCACATGATCACTGTCTCCCTGTAATCTCATTGATCACCTGATCGCTGGCCCCCTGTAATCTCCTTGATCATCTGATGGCTGGCCCTCTAATCCTATTGATCACCTGATCGCTGGCTCCCTGTAATCTCCTTGATCACCTGATCGCTCGCCCTCTCTAATCCTATTGATCACCTGATCTCTGGCCCTGTGTTATCCTGTTGGTCACCTGATCGCTGGCCCCCTGTAATCCTATTGATCACCTGATCGCTGGCCCCCTGTAATCTCCTTGGTCACCTGATCGCTGGCCCACTGTAATCCTATTGATTATCTGATCGCTGGCCCTCTGTAATCCTATTGATCACCTGATCGCTGGCCCTCTGTAATCCTATTGATCACCTGATCGCTGGCCCTCTGTAATCCTATTGATCACCTGATCGCTGGCCCCCTGAATGTAGAGTGCTGTGGAATATGTTAGTGCTGTATGAATACGATTATTATTATTACCCATGACCTCTGCTGCCCCTGAATTTTCTTGGAAATGTTTGTATTGGTGACAGATACTGAAATAGAGCAAAACATAGAAATATGCCAAGTGCAGTGAAAAGGCATGACTCCATGGAGAGGGGCCAGGAGGGGGGCAAAGGGATAGGGGCGGTATAGGGAGGAGGGGTGTGTGGAGGGATATGGGGGGGGGGGGCTGTACACCATATAGAGGCCCGTACACCATACAGAGGACTGTGCACCATACAGAGGACTGTGCACCATACAGAGGACTGTGCACCATACAGAGGCCTGTACACCATATAGAGCACTGTACACCATACAGAGGACTGTGCACCATACAGAGGCCTGTGCACCATACAGAGGACTGTGCACCATACAGAGGCCTGTGCACCATATAGAGGACTGTGCACCATACAGAGGACTGTACACCATACAGAGGCCTGTGCACCATACAGAGGACTATACAGCATACAGAGGACTGTGCACCATACAGAGGCCTGTGCACCATACAGAGGCCTGTACACCATACAGAGGACTGTGCACCATACAGAGGACTGTACACCATACAGAGGACTGTGCACCATACAGAGGCCTGTGCACCATACAGAGGACTGTACACCATACAGAGGACTGTGCACCATACAGAAGACTGTGCACCATACAGAGGCCTGTGCACCATACAGAGGCCTGTACACCATACAGAGGACTGTGCACCATACAGAGGACTGTACACCATACAGAAGACTGTGCACCATACAGAGGCCTGTGCACCATACAGAGGACTGTACACCATACAGAGGACTGTACACCATACAGAGGACTGTGCACCATACAGAAGACTGTGCACCATACAGAGGACTGTGCACCATACAGAGGACTGTACACCATACAGAGGACTGTACACCATACAGAAGACTGTGCACCATACAGAAGACTGTGCACCATACAGAGGACTGTACACTATACAGAGGACTGTACACTATACAGAAGACTGTGCACCATACAGAGGACTGTGCACCATACAGAGGACTGTACACCATACAGAGGACTGTACACCATACAGAAGACTGTGCACCATACAGAGGCCTGTGCACCATACAGAGGACTGTACACCATACAGAGGACTGTGCACCATACAGAAGACTGTGCACCATACAGAGGACTGTGCACCATACAGAGGCCTGTGCACCATACAGAGGATTGTGCACCATACAGAGGCCTATGCACCATACAGAGGACTGCGCACCATACAGAGGACTGCACACCATACAGAGGACTGTGCACCATACAGAGGACTGTACACCATATAGAGCACTGTACACCATACAGAGGACTGTACACCATACAGAGGCCTGTACACCATACAGAGGCCTGTACACCATACAGAGGACTGTGCACCATACAGAGGACTGTGCACCATATAGAGCACTGTACACCATACAGAGGACTGTGCACCATACAGAGGCCTGTACACCATACAGAAGACTGTGCACCATACAGAGGACTGTGCACCATACAGAGGACTGTGCACCATATAGAGCACTGTACACCATACAGAGGACTGTGCACCATACAGAGGCCTGTACACCATACAGAGGCCTGTACACCATACAGAGGACTGTGCACCATACAGAGGACTGTGCACCATACAGAGGACTGTACACCATACAGAAGACTGTGCACCATACAGAGGCCTGTGCACCATACAGAGGACTGTGCGCCATACAGAGGACTATACACTATACAGAGGACTGTACACCATACAGAGGCCTGTACACCATACAGAGGCCTGTACACCATACAGAGGACTGTGCACCATACAGAGGACTGTGCACCATATAGAGCACTGTACACCATACAGAGGACTGTGCACCATACAGAGGCCTGTACACCATACAGAAGACTGTGCACCATACAGAGGACTGTGCACCATACAGAGGACTGTACACCATATAGAGGACTGTGCACCATACAGAGGACTGTGCACCATACAGAGGACTGTGCACCATACAGAGGACTATGCACCATATAGAGCACTGTACACCATACAGAGGACTGTGCACCATACAGAGGCCTGTACACCATACAGAGGACTGTGCACCATACAGAGGACTGTGCACCATACAGAGGCCTGTACACCATACAGAGGACTGTGCACCATACAGAGGACTGTGCACCATACAGAGGACTGTGCACCATACAGAGGCCTGTACACCATACAGAGGACTGTGCACCATACAGAGGACTGTACACCATACAGAGGACTGTGCACCATACAGAGGACTGTACACCATACAGAAGACTGTGCACCATACAGAGGCCTGTGCACCATACAGAGGACTGTGCGCCATACAGAGGACTATACACTATACAGAGGACTGTACACCATACAGAGGCCTGTACACCATACAGAGGCCTGTACACCATACAGAGGACTGTGCACCATACAGAGGACTGTGCACCATATAGAGCACTGTACACCATACAGAGGACTGTGCACCATACAGAGGCCTGTACACCATACAGAAGACTGTGCACCATACAGAGGACTGTGCACCATACAGAGGACTGTACACCATATAGAGGACTGTGCACCATACAGAGGACTGTGCACCATACAGAGGACTGTGCACCATACAGAGGACTATGCACCATATAGAGCACTGTACACCATACAGAGGACTGTGCACCATACAGAGGCCTGTACACCATACAGAGGACTGTGCACCATACAGAGGACTGTGCACCATACAGAGGCCTGTACACCATACAGAGGACTGTGCACCATACAGAGGACTGTGCACCATACAGAGGACTGTGCACCATACAGAGGCCTGTACACCATACAGAGGACTGTGCACCATACAGAGGACTGTACACCATACAGAGGACTGTACACCATACAGAGGACTGTACACCATACAGAGGACTGTGCACCATATAGAGGACTGTACACCATACAGAGGACTGTGCACCATACAGAGGACTGTACACCATACAGAGGACTGTGCACCATATAGAGGACTGTACACCATACAGAGGACTGTGCACCATACAGAGGACTGTACACTATACAGAGGACTGTGCACCAGAAAGATAGAAAAACACCACTGAATTAGTATATATACAAAAAAGAAATTGTGGCACTCACCCCAAAAAGCAGTTTAAAAAGCCTTTATTACAGAGCGGCTTGGTGAAGATGCGGACAAGTGACTGGGCTCCAGTATACATACAAAAAAGAAATTGTGGCACTCACTTGTACTGATTGTTGAGCAACACCCCCCAGCAGCACGGAGGTTATCCTATAGCGGTTGGTGTGAATACTGCCTGCCAAACAAAGGATTAAGTGGTTCAGGAGTTGTTTCCCCTTGATTGGACACGACCACTGAATTAGTGACTGTCATAAAATATTAGCTAGCAATGCTATTCCTATAGTCCAGAACCTGATTCTCCACAAATCACGCAGGTCCTCAGTAGAAGACAGCTGCTTTTTTCTTCAACAGCACCACATCTGTCTACAGGTTGTGTGTGGTATTGCAGCTGAGCACAGTCAGTTCAGTGGAGCTGATCAGCAACACCAATCACAATCCAAAAACCAGGGCTGGTCTGTCGTGGAAAGTGTAACAGTAACTGAACTACTGTTACTGATGACGGTGATGACAAGATAGGAAGAGGGGGCATTACACTCAGGAGGCAGCACTGTGTACAGTACATACAGTACTAAGCACAAGTATTTACACATAGGACTTTATGAGTGATAGAGAGGAGAGGATTGATTTTCACTCAGGAGGCAGCACTGTGTACAGTACATACAGTACTAAGCAGAAGTATTTACACATAGGACTTTATGAGTGATAGGGAGGAGAGGATTGATTTTCACTCAGGAGGCAGCACTGTGTACAGTACATACAGTACTAAGCAGAAGTATTTACACATAGGACTTTATGAGTGATAGGGAGGAGAGGATTGATTTTCACTCAGGAGGCAGCACTGTGTACAGTACATACAGTACTAAGCAGAAGTATTTACACATAGGACTTTATGAGTGATAGAGAGGAGAGGATTGATTTTTACTCAGGAGGCAGCACTGTGTACAGTACTTACAGTACTAAGCAGAAGTATTTACACATAGGACTTTATGACTGAGAGATGAGAGGATTACATACAGTACTTAGAACATAAGTATCTACACAAGGGACTTTATGACTGATAGAGAGGATTGATTTTCACTCAGGAGGCAGCACTGTATACAGTACTAAGCAGAAGTATTTACACATAGGATTTTATGAATGATAGAGGTGAGAGGAAACCTTGATTTACCTTTCAGTGACATTGGGGATCCTGTGGAGGAGATGGACAGGCTCACAGACTAAAGGTACACATCTCTCTCTCCTGTCTGTTACTAGACACAGACTGAGCCTAACGACAGACAGTAGACAGCGGCTTGCAGGAAAGTGGGACACCTAGTGGCCAAGACATTCTGCTCCATATGTAAATCTCCCAGATTTCTCCGCCTTGGGACACATTTGCATATATCACATTAAGTCCATTTTGAGGGAGGTCAATGCTCGACTTCTCAGGAGTAGGAGAAGCGGCCCAACATTATTGGACAGGACGTTCCCTATAGGTGTATTTCCCCTTTAAGAATTGATGGAGGTGTTGGAATAATTAGACCTTTTCTGCATCGTGGCGGCCACCCAGAAAGCGATCTCCAGAAGGTGCCTGATGGGCGGGGGACGCCGTGTAACCTGGAGCTGGCATTCTGTGATGTTTGGCAGCCGCACATCTACCCACATGTAGGTCGTGCCTTCAGCTAATATTATGATTCCGCACAGAACAGGTATCACCGGCCGGAGGGAAAAGGAAAACCTACCGCCAAACAAGGTGTCTGCTATAAATAGCTCCGAATTATATTATCAGCCGCACAAGTGAAATCCACAACCAGCGCCCAATGTCATAGATATGAAGGTATGACACGCTGAGGATACCGCAATCATCTCCTGAGGGTAGAAAAGCCGACATAAGGCGATCCCGACGAGATTATAACTATATACATCAGCAACCAAGTGTTATTATTGTATCTAAGTAACCAAATGTGAGGAAAATATATTATAGCCCTTATATACATAGGGAGCGGTATTATAGTAGTATATTCTGTTTATAAGCAGTATTAGGCTGCATTCACACTACGGACATTTCAGTCAGTATCAGTATATTTCAGTCAGTATTGCAACCAAAACCAGGAGTGGACTAAAAACACAGAAAGGCTCTGTTCACACAATGTTGTAATTGAGTGGATGGCCGTCATTTAATGGCAAATATTTGATGGTATTTTAAAACAACAGCTGTTATATTGAAATAATGGCCGTTATTTACTGTTATATGGCGGCCATCCACTCAATTACACCATTGTGTGACCAGATCCTTTCTGTGTTTTCAATCCACTCCTGGTTTTGGTTGCAATATAAGGACCACAAAACTGACTGAAATATACGTAGTGTGAATGCAGCCTTATAGTAGTTATATCCCTGTATATAGGAGCAGTATTATAGTAGTTATATTCCTGTATATAGGAGCAGTATTATAGTATATTCCTGTATATAGGAGCAGTATTGTAGTAGTTATATCCCTGTATATAGGAGCAGTATTATAGTAGTTATATTCCTGTATATAGGAGCAGTATTATAGTAGTTATATTCCTGTATATAGGGAGCAGTATTATAGTAGTTATATCCCTGTATATAGGAGCAGTATTATAGTAGTTATATTCCTGTATATAGGAGCAGTATTATAGTAGTTATATTCCTGTATATAGGAGCAGTATTATAGTAGTTATATTCCTGTATATAGGAGCAGTATTATAGTAGTTATATTCCTGTATATAGGAGCAGTATTATAGTAGTATATTCCTGTATATAGGAGCAGTATTATAGTAGTATATTCCTGTATATAGGAGCAGTATTATAGTAGTTATATTCCTGTATATTGGAGCAGTATTATAGTAGTATATTCCTTTATATAGGAGCAGTATTATAGTAGTTATATCCCTGTATATAGGAGCAGTATTAGGCTGGGTTCACACACAGTATATTTCAGGCTGTATATTTGAGGCTGTATAGCAACCAAAACCAGGAGTGGATTGAAAACACAGAAAGGCTCTGTTCACACAATGTTGTAATCAAGTGGATGGCCGCCATTTAATGGCAAATATTTTCTGTTATCTTAATACAATGGCTTCTGTATTGAAATAATGGCCGTTATTTACCGTTATATGACGGCCATCCACTCAATTTCACCATTGTGTGGACAGAGCCTTTCTGTGTTTTCAATCCACTCCTGGTTTTGGTTGCTATGAGGACCTGACATGAGGACCAAATACAGCCTGAAATATACTGTGTGTGAACCCAGCCTTATAGTAGTATATCCCTGTATATAGGGGGCAGTAGTATAGTAGTTATATCCCTGTATATAGGAGCAGTATTATAGTAGTTATATTCCTGTATATAGGAGCAGTATTATAGTAGTTATATTCCTGTATATAGGAGCAGTATTATAGTAGTTATATCCATGTATATAGGAGCAGTATTATAGTAGTTATATTCCTGTATATAGGAGCAGTATTATAGTAGTTATATTCCTGTATATAGGAGCAGTATTATAGTAGTTATATTCCTGTATATAGGAGGCAGTATTATAGTAGTTATATTCCTGTATATAGGAGCAGTATTATAGTAGTTATATCCCTGTATATAGGAGCAGTATTATAGTAGTTATATCCCTGTATATAGGAGCAATATTATAGTAGTATATTCCTGTATATAGGGGCAGTATTATAGTAGTATATTCCTGTATATAGGAGCATTATTATAGTAGTATATTCCTGTATATAGGAGCAGTATTATAGTAGTTATATTCCTGTATATAGGATCAGTATTATAGTAGTTATATCCCTGTATATAGGAGCAGCATTATAGTAGTTATATCCCTGTATATAGGAGCAGTATTATAGTAGTTATATTCCTGTATATAGGAGCAGTATTATAGTAGTATATTCCTGTATATAGGAGCAGTATTATAGTAGTTATATTCCTGTATATAGGAGCAGTATTATAGTAGTTATATTCCTGTATATAGGAGCAGTATTATAGTAGTTATATTTCTGTATATAGGAGCAGTATTATAGTAGTATATTCCTGTATATAGGAGCAGTATTATAGTAGTTATATCTCTGTATATAGGAGCAGTATTATAGTAGTTATATTCCTGTATATAGGGGCAGTATTATAGTAGTATATTCCTGTATATAGGAGCAGTATTATAGTAGTTATATTCCTGTATATAGGAGCAGTATTATAGTAGTTATATTCCTGTATATAGGGAGCAGTATTATAGTAGTATATTCCTGTATATAGGAGCAGTATTATAGTAGCTATATTCCTGTATATAGGAGCAGTATTATAGTAGTTATATTCCTGTATATAGGAGCAGTATTATAGTAGTTATATCCCTGTATATAGGAGTAGTATTATAGTAGTTATATTCCTGTATATAGGAGCAGTATTATAGTAGTATATTCCTGTATATAGGGGGCAGTATTATATTCAGGGCGGCTACATTGTTCCCAGTATCAGATATCTTTGCTCTCTCTTTTGTATATTGCATGAATATTTACAGGAAATAATATTTTGACTCTTGATATTGTGCTATTTGGGATTGTTCTGTGTTGTTACTATTTTAGTCTCTATTGTGTAATCTTCACCTTCTCCTCTATGTAAACCTTTCATTTAGTAAAGATCACATTACAACAAGTGTCACAGCAGATAAGGCTCCAGACAAACCTCAGATAGGTCTTGTTAGTTGGAGCGTGAGTTTCGGTGAATGCTCCGCCTGCGGCTCTCTATGTCTCGGCTTGTTGGATCCCGCCTGGTATTTTCAGAGGAATACAAAGTGCTGAGCTAGAAGTTTTTTTGCATCTCTGATCCGTGAAGTTAATATCTTGCAAATATTTTAAAATATTGTAATAAATTGAGAAATCTTGCTGCTCAGCTGGTGTGTGCGTGTTATCGGTGATACTACTGATCTCCTCTGTATCTAAGCCTGTCATGTTGGATACTATCTGCTGACCCCTGATCTAAGCCCATCATCTATTGATGTGTCATACTGTCCTCGGATGATACTATCTAAGCCTTACAGGTGTCTGTTGTTGTATCTAAACCATCATTTGTGATACAGTATTTTACGTTTTCATACAGGTCTGATTTGCATGTAAATTTATGTTGCTGCAGATTTTTACAGGTTTTCATCCCTGACTCCATTGGGACAGTTCATATCCACAATCCATCCGCCGTGCTCCAGTGATTTCCTATGGCCATCAGACTCATCTCAGGTCATCTGCATATGAACCGACGGCCATATCTCCGTGGCGGGACCGGGAAGCGCCGGAGCGGCATGTATGCCGGGCCTTGTCTGGAGGTGGGGTGGATATGGGGGGGGGGCTCACCTGGCTGACAGGTTTCCTTTAAGTAAATTGAATTTTTTCATACTCAACATGATTATCTGCAGTGGAAAAATCTGCAGCAAATGGAGATTTTACATTGGGTTCAGTAGATTTGTGGCTTCTTGGCTCTAAGTCACCGTCCCCATGGAGAGCCTCAGTTTCTGCTGCTCTTGCACAGCGGGGCACGTTTTGCAGATCTCTTTCCATCTTCCTAATTTGACCCCTGGTGGTGAAGCTGTGCTGACTGTCCTTGAATCACCTATGGAAATCATATCATATGAAATATTTGTGGTGCTGCAGAGAGGTAGCAGCAATCTCTCCAGCACAGGTGCTCGATCAGTGTCCGTGTCCGCTCTCAGTCGCAGACATCCATGACACGATGACTCCATCTCATTATAGTACACAGGGCCGGCCTTAGGGGTGAGCGACCTGTGCAACACCCCATCAGTCAAAAGGGGGCGCCAGGAGCTGCAGGAGCATCCCGGGAATCCAGGACACCTGTCTCGGATTCCTGGGTGAGCACCACACTGAGACGCGCGAGCAGCAGCCGAGCCTACCGGTGCAGGCAGCAGAGGGGGTATTACTATGGGGGAGCACAAGGGAGACTACTTTAGGGGAGCACAGGGGGACTACTATTGGGAGCAAAGGGGGGATTATTATGGGGACAGCACAGGGGGGATTATTACTATGAGGACAGCACAGGGGGGCATTACTATGGTGAGAGCACATGGGGAGGGGCCATTACTATGGGGAGAGCACATGGGAGGGGGCATTGCTATGGGGAGGTGGGGGGAATTACTATAAGGAGAGCACATGGAACCATTACGATAGGGGACTGCACAGAGGGGGCCACTAACTATAGGGGCCGGGGGAGCATTAATATAGAGGATGGCACAGAAGGGGGGGCACCTACTATATACAAACTGCACAGAGGGGGCCACCTAGTATATAAGGGCTTCACAGAGGGGTCAGACTGCTATATAGGGGCACAGGGGATCTAAGTATTATATGTGCTGTGTCATTGAGTCGTCTGCGTGTGTGTGTTTGTGTCTGGGAGAGGGGGGGGATAGTAAATTTCGCACAGGGCACTATCTACCCTAAGGCCGGTCCTGCCTGTACATTCTCCAATGGACCTACATGTAAGGGTATTGACTGATCCCTCCTAGAGGAGAGGGACCGTATTCACTAGAGTCAATTTTTCCAGTCCCAGTAAATGAGTTGCCATTGTTCTGTCTGAGCTTTCAGGTACACAAATTCAACATCAGCACCTAAAGGGTTACTGTAGTATAAAGCAACTACAAATAACAAGAGAACCCTGTCTGGAGCCAGTTAAAAGAGCAGCCTGTGTCCCTTTTGGTGGATTTATACAAGGGTCTGTGAGTGACTTTGGCTGAATAAAAAAATCTATGAAATAAAGACACCTCAGAGCATCCTTGCTCTAGTATATCTGTATTTAAATTGTGATGTGTAATACTGCACTAAAGCTTGGATTGTAAAGAAACCTGTATCGTGAAGAAACTTTCATCATAGAGAAATCGGTGTCAGGAAGAAACCTGCATTGTGAAGATAAGAGAGAAGGATTATATTAAAATTTAAAATCCTACTACCCCGATATTTTACCATCTCCCTAAGCTACATGAGGATGCAAGTAATCCCCCTGGACGTCCGATAGCAGGAATATATTCATTTACAAGTAATCTTTCAGAGTCTGTAGATATTTAACCCCAGAGATATGTCTTGAAGTTTGATTCATAGCTACGAGACTTTGCAAGTTTAATTAACATTTTAAAACCAATGATGTGGCAATCCAACTACAAATGCGTTAATTTGGATGTATCTGCTTTACATAGCAATATTCCTCACGATGAAGGTGTCGATGCCATAGAAAAACATATGTAATGAACATAAACATAAGTAATGACTGTAGTATGCCTAAGAAACTCTTATCCTACAGAGTATTAGATTTATTTTAACGGCGGCTTTAACGGCAGCTTTTATACAAAACGCCGGGGGACCGCTATGGGGACGCGTTTCATGCCTAGTTTTGCAAACATCTATATGAGAAGGTTTACATCCAATCCCCCAATAGATGGTCCCCCCATATCATCATGTCCATGAGATATATTGAGGATTTGATTTTTATCTGGGATGGAAGCGATAACAGTCTATTGGAGTTTGTGCAATATCTGAATTCTTACTCTTGGGGTTTAAAGCTTACACATACCTACTCTGAATCACACATAGAATACCTAGACTTGGTTCTTCTAGCAAAAGACAATAGGTGTAGTACTAGGACATTTAAAAAAAAGATAAGTAGACTCTAATAGCCTACTGGATTTTATTAGTTTTTATTTAAAAAATGGAAGACTACAGTTCCTTTCAGACAGTTAAAACGGCTGAGATGAAATTGTTCAGACTTAGGTGATTATAAAGAACAAAGTATGGTTATGATGACACGACTACCCCAAAGGAGTTATCTAGAAAGCTTTTCTTGGGGCCCTGGACCTTAACCGGAAGAAACCAAACTACCCTGAAAAAAGAAGCTCCCTATAGACATCATTTTATTACCACTTACAATCATTCTGCCATCAATATCAGGGATATTTCATGCAAATATTGGCACATTATATAAAAAAAAGGTTCATCCTTGAGGTTTGAGAAAGGGAGCCCAGCGCTCCAGAAACGCGTTACCTGTGGATATGTACTTTATTACTTTACAAAAATAAACAGTTGCTGTTAGTTTACACGCTCTGCGCGGAGGTATCTCCTTTTTGTTTGGACATTGTACCTGGATTTCTGTACCCAGACGGGTGGTGGCGGATGACTTCCAGCAACAGCCGACATTAATTGGGTCTGACATATGCGTCTTGCATTGTATTTTTTTCTTTTTCTTTCCCATACTGTATTGTGGGGAAACCTGCATAGTGAAGAAACCTGCATCATAAAAAAAACTGCATCATGAAGAAACCTGCATCATGAAGAAACCTGCATAGTGAAGAAACCTGCATCATGAAGAAACCTGCATAGTGAAGAAACCTGCATCATGAAGAAACCTGCATCATGAAGAAGCCTGCATAGTGAAGAAACCTGCATAGTGAAAAAACCTGCATAATAAAAAAAACTGCATCATGAAGAAACCTGCATCATGAGGAATCCTGCATAGTGAAGAAACCTGTATAGTGAAGAAACCTGCATAGTGAAGAAACCTGCATAGTGGAAAAAAACTGCATCATGAAGAAACCTGCATCATGAAGAAACCTGCATCATGAAGAAGCCTGCACAGTAAAGAAACCTGCATAATAAAGAAACCTGCATCATGAAGAAGCCTGCATAGTGAAGAAACCTGCATAGTGAAGAAGCCTGCATAGTGAAGAAACCTGCATCATGAAGAAGCCTGCATAGTGAAGAAACCTGCATCATAAGGAAACCTGCATCATGAAGAAGCCTGCATAGTGAAGAAACCTGCATCATGAAGAAGCCTGCACAGTAAAGAAACCTGCATCATAAAGAAACCTGCATCATGAAGAAACCTGCATCATGAAGAAACCTGCATCATAAAGAAACCTGCATCATGAAGAAACCTGCATTATGAAGAAACCTGCATAGTGAAGAAACCTGCATTATGAAGAAACCTGCATAGTAGAGAAACCTGCATCATGAAGAAACCTGCATCATGAAGAAGCCTGCATAGTGAAGAAACCTGCATCATGAAGAAACCTGCATCATAAAGAAACCTGCATAGTGAAGAAACCTGCATCATGAAGAAACCTGCATCATGAAGAAACCTGCATCATGAAGAAACCTGCATCATGAAGAAACCTGCATCATGAAGAAGCCTGCATAGTGAAGAAACCTGCATCATGAAGAAACCTGCATTATGAAGAAACCTGCATAGTGAAGAAACCTGCATCATGAAGAAACCTGCATAGTGAA
Organism: Dendropsophus ebraccatus; assembly: GCA_027789725.1. Classification (NCBI taxonomy): domain Eukaryota; kingdom Metazoa; phylum Chordata; class Amphibia; order Anura; family Hylidae; genus Dendropsophus; species Dendropsophus ebraccatus. The sequence continues at coordinate 61,522,431 of JAQFWZ010000004.1, forward strand.
GAAACCTGCATCATGAAGAAGCCTGCATAGTGAAGAAACCTGCATCATAAAGAAACCTGCATCATGAAGAAACCTGCATCATGAAGAAGCCTGCATAGTGAAGAAACCTGCATCATGAAGAAACCTGCATTATGAAGAAACCTGCATAGTGAAGAAACCTGCATAGTGAAGAAACCTGCATAGTGAAGAAACCTGCATAGTGAAGAAACCTGCATCATGAAGAAACCTGCATTATGAAGAAACCTGCATCATGAAGAAGCCTGCATAGTGAAGAAACCTGCATAGTGAAGAAACCTGCATAGTGAAGAAACCTGCATCATGAAGAAACCTGCATAGTGAAGAAACCTGCATAGTGAAGAAACCTGCATAGTGAAGAAACCTGCATCATGAAGAAACCTGCATAGTGAAGATGTTGTCAGCTAAAGTCACGTTTGAATCTCATTTTCCAGTTTGTTTCTTTCCATTGTTTTCTCCTTTAATGTCGATGCCGGATCCTATAGAGGCCGGCCGGTGCCTGATAGACCACGTTGACTTTGGTGGGTCCATCAGTTTCTATTAGGGTGTTTTGCATTTAACCATATAAAATCTGGTGCTTTTTTAGATTTGTGATTGAGCCAGCGAGAGCTGAAATTGTTCCTTCATCCCGACACCATCACAATGGGAAAGTCAAGGTACAGAGAGACGGGTGGTGTATCCCATCACTGGTTATCACTCTACAAACATGCAAAGTGAAATATATTTTAGTGTCTGTGCAGATCCATAGCCTTCCATGACGCTGACAGGGAGGACACATGTTGTCTCCTGTCCTATATATAGCCCTACATTTATCCGGACTGGTTGATGTAAATTCCTTGGAAGCTGTGGCTGCTGTCCCGAGGCTTGTAGCTGTGAGTTACTGACCACCATTATCTCCATGTCATACATGATGAATGGAGCTAATGGCATGTACAGCATGAGGGGGGTCATGGAGGCCATTGAATACTGGCAGACATGGGCTTTCTGAACACAGTGCATAATAATCCAGGAGCACCGGCCTCTGATGTGATATAATAATCCAGGAGCACCGGCCTCTGATGTGATATAATAATCCAGGAGCACCGGCCTCTGATGTGATATAATAATCCAGGAGCACCGACCTCTGCTGTGATATAATAATCCAGGAGCACCGGCCTCTGCTGTGATATAATAATCCAGGAGCACCGGCCTCTGCTGTGATATAATAATCCTGGAGCACAGGCCTCTGAGGCTATATAATAATCCAGGAGCACCGGCCTCTGATGTGATATAATAATCCAGGAGCACCGGCCTCTGATGTGATATAATAATCCTGGAGCCTCTGATGTGATATAATAATCCAGGAGCACCGGCCTCTGATGTGATATAATAATCCTGGAGCCTCTGATGTGATATAATAATCCAGGAGCACCGGCCTCTGATGTGATATAATAATCCAGGAGCACCGGCCTCTGATGTGATATAATAATCCAGGAGCACCGGCCTCTGCTGTGATATAATAATCCTGGAGCCTCTGATGTGATATAATAATCCAGGAGCACCGGCCTCTGCTGTGATATAATAATCCAGGAGCACCGGCCTCTGCTGTGATATAATAATCCAGGAGCACCGGCCTCTGATGTGATATAATAATCCAGGAGCACCGGCCTCTGATGTGATATAATAATCCAGGAGCACCGGCCTCTGATGTGATATAATAATCCAGGAGCACCGACCTCTGCTGTGATATAATAATCCTGGAGCCTCTGATGTGATATAATAATCCAGGAGCACCGGCCTCTGAGGCTATATAATAATCCAGGAGCACCGGCCTCTGATGTGATATAATAATCCAGGAGCACCGGCCTCTGAGGCTATATAATAATCCAGGAGCACCGACCTCTGATGTGATATAATAATCCAGGAGCACCCGCCTCTGATGTGATATAATAATCCAGGAGCACTGGCCTCTGATGTGATATAATAATCCAGGAGCACCGGCCTCTGAGGCTATATAATAATCCAGGAGCACCGGCCTCTGCTGTAATATAATAATCCAGGAGCACCGGCCTCTGATGTGATATAATAATCCAGGAGCACCGGCCTCTGAGGCTATATAATAATCCAGGAGCACCGGCCTCTGATGTGATATAATAATCCAGGAGCACCGGCCTCTGCTGTGATATAATAATCCAGGAGCACCGGCCTCTGATGTGATATAATAATCCAGGAGCACCGGCCTCTGCTGTGATATAATAATCCTGGAGCCTCTGATGTGATATAATAATCCAGGAGCACCGGCCTCTGCTGTGATATAATAATCCAGGAGCACCGGCCTCTGTTGTGATATAATAATCCAGGAGCACCGGCCTCTGCTGTGATATAATAATCCAGGAGCACCGGCCTCTGATGTGATATAATAATCCTGGAGCCTCTGATGTGATATAATAATCCTGGAGCCTCTGATGTGATATAATAATCCAGGAGCACCGACCTCTGAGGCTATATAATAATCCAGGAGCACCGGCCTCTGATGTGATATAATAATCCAGGAGCACCGGCCTCTGTTGTGATATAATAATACAGGAGCACCGGCCTCTGATGTGATATAATAATCCGGGAGCACCGGCCTCTGAGGCTATATAATAATCCAGGAGCACCGCCCTCTGATGTGATATAATAATCCAGGAGCACCGGCCTCTGATGTGATATAATAATCCAGGAGCACCGGCCTCTGATGTGATATAATAATCCAGGAGCACCGGCCTCTGATGTGATATAATAATCCAGGAGCACCGGCCTCTGATGTGATATAATAATCCAGGAGCACCGGCCTCTGATGTGATATAATAATCCAGGAGCACCGACCTCTGATGTGATATAATAATCCAGGAGCACCGGCCTCTGATGTGACATAATAATCCAGGAGCACCGGCCTCTGTTGTGATATAATAACCTGGGAGCACCGGCCTCTGATGTGATATAATAATCCAGGAGCACCGACCTCTGATGTGACATAATAATCCAGGAGCAACGGCCTCTGATGTGATATAATAATCCAGGAGCAACGGCCTCTGATGTGATATAATAATCCAGGAGCAACGGCCTCTGATGTGATATAATAATCCAGGAGCACCGGCCTCTGATGTGATATAATAATCCAGGAGCACCGGCCTCTGATGTGATATAATAATCCAGGAGCAACGGCCTCTGAGGCTATATAATAATCCAGGAGCACCGTCCTCTGATGTGATATAATAATCCAGGAGCACCGGCCTCTGCTGTGACATAATAATCCAGGAGCACCGGCCTCTGATGTGACATAATAATCCAGGAGCACCGGCCTCTGATGTGATATAATAATCCAGGAGCACCGGCCTCTGATGTGATATAATAATCCAGGAGCACCGGCCTCTGAGGCTACATAATAATCCAGGAGCACCGTCCTCTAATGTGATATAATAATACAGGAGCACCGGCCTCTGAGGCTATATAATAATCCAGGAGCACCGGCCTCTGAGGCTATATAATAATCCAGGAGCACCGGCCTCTGATGTGATATAATAATCCAGGAGCACCGGCCTCTGATGTGATATAATAATCCAGGAGCACCGGCCTCTGAGGCTATATAATAATACAGGAGCACCGGCCTCTGATGTGATATAATAATCCAGGAGCACCGGCCTCTGATGTGATATAATAATCCAGGAGCACCGGCCTCTGATGTGATATAATAATCCAGGAGCACCGGCCTCTGAGGCTATATAATAATACAGGAGCACCGGCCTCTGATGTGACATCATAATCCAGGAGCCTCTGATGTGACATCATAATCCAGGAGCCTCTGATGTGACATCATAATCCAGGAGCCTCTGATGTGACATCATAATCCAGGAGCACCGGCCTCTGATTGGTGATTGGCTTACCTCTGAAGATGACATCATTGAGGAGGCGTGTCCTAGATGTCAGCTGCCCCGGGGAAGCTTCTGGCAGTATTTATTGGGTGACGGACATGATGGCAGTAGCTCATGCTCCTCCCACATGTCCAGTTGGGCCGGGTGCAGGATATAGCTCTGTACTCCTAGTTCTCGGAGTTGTATAGGCGGAGCTCTTATTACACACCGGTGAGGCGGAGCAAACTTCTCAGCAGGTTCTTAAACCGCTAAAAAACAGTGGAACGATTGCAGCTACAATACTAGGACCATTCTGGGAAAACCGGGCACCAAATGTTTGGCAATAATGTGCTCCTTAGTGTCCTATTGCTTTCTATGGGTCAGGCGGCTGTTTCCAACCTTTGTACTTACACTTTTGTAGAAAAATCCATTTGCATTCAGCACTGTATATGTATGTGTATGTATCGGGTTGCATCGGGTTGGTTTATTTTGCCTTATATGACATTATGGAGCTGTACTATTCTTCCAGACTTTGGTCCCTGGGGGTCGTTCACATTACAGCCCCCTCCCCGTCCCATTAGACTAATGTTTCTAAATTCCCTATTACACGGGCCGATGCAGAGGAGCTGTCAGTGCTTGTTTGTTTCTCGTTCGGTGCAGGGGAGGCTGCGTGGAGGTGCGGGGGGCTGTCCGAGTGATCACTAGATCGTCTGGGCGGCCCATAGAGGATAGTGGCGGTCTGCTGCCTCCTATTCTGCGGAGCGGCGGGAGCAGATCGTTGCTATATGACTCGTTTGTTTTTCAACATGTTGAAAGACAAAAGACTGCAAGGATCAGCCGACATCGCTCATGTCGGCTGGTCATTGTGTTGTATAATGGTGCGTTTACACAGGCAGATTTATCTGACAGATTTTTGAAGCCAAAGACAGGCACGGACCATAAACAGGGAACGGGTCATAAAGGAAAGACTGAAATTTCTTCTCTTTTCAAATCCATTCCTGGTTTTGGCTTCCAAAATCTGTCAGATAAATCTGCCTGTGTAAACGCACCATTACACAGGACGATTATCAGCCGCAACGTCCAATATTTGTTCCGTGTAATAGGGGAATTATTATGGTGTTCTTTATGTTTGCTGTCTTGTTGTTCAGCATAATTCTCCTCTCTCATCTTCCTGTCATTTCTATGTAATTGTTAGAACCCGGTCTAAGACAGCAACAAAGGATCAATATCTTACAGAATATTATTATATCACGGCTAAACACTGGAATATTTCTGACAGTAATACCACATAGTAGATATCTGCTGAATGTGAGATTCATTACATTACTGTCATTTATCTTAATTAATCTTCTAATATTCTTAGATTTTACCACTTTACCAAATGTATGAGCACCAGAATACGTATGTGGCCCTGTACTGCCACCTATTGATAACCAGCAGTACTGTACCTCAGGTTCCATAGTAAGTGGAGGTGGCAGAAATGTAGAATGCATCTATACTGAATAGTAATGTACAAGAATATACTACTATAATACTGCTCCTATATACAGGAATATAACTACTATAATACTGCTCCTATATACAGGGATATAACTACTATAATACTGCTCCTATATACAGGGATATAACTGCTATAATACTGCTCCCTATATACAGGAATATAACTACTATAATACTGCTCCTATATACAGGGATATACTACTATAATACTGCCTCCTATATACAGGAATATAACTACTATAATACTGCTCCTATATACAGGGATATAACTACTATAATACTGCCCCCTATATACAGGAATATAACTACTATAATACTGCTCCTATATACAGGAATATAACTACTATAATACTGCTCCTATATACAGGGATATACTACTATAATACTGCTCCTATATACAGGGATATAACTACTATAATACTGCCCCTATATACAGGGATATAACTACTATAATACTGCTCCCTATATACAGGAATATAACTACTATAATACTGCTCCTATATACAGGGATATAACTACTATAATACTGCCCCCTATATACAGGAATATAACTACTATAATACTGCTCCTATATACAGGGATATACTACTATAATACTGCTCCTATATACAGGAATATAACTACTATAATACTGCTCCTATATACAGGAATATACTACTATAATACTGCCCCCTATATACAGGAATATAACTACTATAATACTGCTCCTATATACAGGAATATAACTACTATAATACTGCCCCCTATATACAGGAATATAACTACTATAATACTGCTCCTATATACAGGGATATAACTACTATAATACTGCCCCCTATATACAGGAATATAACTACTATAATACTGCTCCTATATACAGGGATATACTACTATAATACTGCTCCTATATACAGGAATATAACTACTATAATACTGCTCCTATATACAGGAATATACTACTATAATACTGCCCCCTATATACAGGGATATAACTACTATAATACTGCCCCCTATATACAGGAATATAACTACTATAATACTGCTCCTATATACAGGGATATACTACTATAATACTGCCTCCTATATACAGGAATATAACTACTATAATACTGCTCCTATATACAGTAATATACTACAATAATACTGCACTATATACAGCAATATAACTACTATAATACTGCTCCTATATACAGGGATATAACTACTATAATACTGCTCCTATATACAGGGTGTAGATATGTCACAGGAAAAGTGTGTGAGGGGGTGTACATCTCACCCAGGTTACAGCTTAGTGTGAGATGGTAAATCTGGGAGAGATCGTTGCTCAGCAGTGATATGCTGCTGAGTCGTTGTTTAATTTTTCCGGGCCGGATTTACTGGAATGGCGCATAGGTTGGTAGTGGGATCTGCCATTCCCTCCCCCTCGATCCAGTGTGGGTTTTGGGATCAGGTGAGCTCTGATCCCAATCAGCCTGAGAAGGCAAAAAGCTCTCACAGCGTACAGGTCCTTGCTCTCAGCCAGGAGGAAACAGCCGTCATGCTGTAGTTGCTGGGAGCGAGGGATACCACTGCTGCTGGGGATTGTCCATACCCTGCAATACTGTTATCGAAGTGCCAGAGAGGTGATCTGTTGTGTTAGTTAGCGCCCAGACGGGCAAGACCTTTGTTTTGTTTTGTTCTTTAAGCACAGTGTTGCTATATTTCTGTTATGGACGGTTTATGCTGCAAATAAACTCCAAGCTGTTTTATAAGTCCAAGTCTGCTGCTGAGCTGTGTCCAACACACCATCCCCCGGGAAGATCCTTACAAGGGATATAACTACTATAATACTGCCCCTATATACAGGGATATAAGTACTTTAATACTTCTCCTATATACAGGAATATACTACTATAATACTGCCCCCTATATACAGGAATATAACTACTATAATACTGCTCCTATATACAGGGATATAACTACTATAATACTGCTCCTATATACAGGAATATACTACTATAATACTGCTCCTATATACAGGGATATAACTACTATAATACTGCTCCTATATACAGGGATATAACTACTATAATACTGCTCCTATATACAGGAATATACTACTATAATACTGCTCCTATATACAGGAATATAAATACTATAATACTGCTCCTATATACAGGAATATAACTACTATAATACTGCTCCTATATACAGGAATATAACTACTATAATACTGCTCCTATATACAGGAATATAACTACTATAATACTGCTCCTATATACAGGGATATAACTACTATAATACTGCTCCTATATACAGGGATATAACTACTATAATACTGCTCCTATATACAAGAATATAACTACTATAATACTGCTCCTATATACAGGAATATACTACTATAATACTGCCCCCTATATACAGGGATATAACTACTATAATACTGCTCCTATATACAGGAATATACTACTATAATACTGCCCCTATATACAGGAATATACTACTATAATACTGCCCCTATATACAGGAATATAACTCCTATAATACTGCTCCTATATACAGGAATATAACTACTATAATACTGCTCCTATATACAGGGATATAACTACTATATTACTGCCTCCTATATACAGGAATATAACTACTATAATACTGCTCCTATATACAGGGATATAACTACTATAATACTGCTCCTATATACAGGGATATAACTACTATAATACTGCTCCTATATACAGGAATATAACTACTATAATACTGCTCCTATATACAGGAATATACTACTATAATACTGCTCCTGTATACAGGAATATAACTACTATAATACTGCCCCCTATATACAGGAATATAACTACTATAATACTGCTCCTATATACAGGAATATAACTACTATAATACTGCTCCTATATACAGGAATATACTACTATAATACTGCTCCTGTATACAGGAATATAACTACTATAATACTGCCCCTATATACAGGAATATACTACTATAATACTGCCCCTATATACAGGGATATAACTACTATAATACTGCTCCTATATACAGGGATATAACTACTATAATACTGCTCCTATATACAGGAATATAACTACTATAATACTGCTCCTATATACAGGAATATACTACTATAATACTGCTCCTGTATACAGGAATATAACTACTATAATACTGCCCCTATATACAGGAATATAACTACTATAATACTGCTCCTATATACAGGAATATAACTACTATAATACTGCCCCTATATACAGGAATATAGCTACTATAATACTGCTCCTATATACAGGAATATAACTACTATAATACTGCTCCTATATACAGGGATATAACTACTATAATACTGCTCCTATATACAGGGATATAACTACTATAATACTGCTCCCTATATACAGGAATATACTACTATACCACTGCCCCTACATATAGGGTTATAACTCCTATAATACTGCCCCCTAGAGAACACAATATGTATGCTATCTGGCAGCAGGTTTCTTGTACAGATAAGTTTAGTGAATAGATCCTCTGACTCTGGTAGTGTGTGTGTTTCCCAGTAAGAAGTGTAAGATGGCGGCGTTGGTGCGGGGTGGGTTAGGGCTGTCATGCTCGGCTATTATGTGGCTTATTCCTGTAATCTCTGACTCAGCTTCTTTTTTATGATGGGAGAAAAAAAAATAGAAGACTGCGAAATAATGGTCAGAGCGCGGTGCAAATTGCAGCTGTTGTGTGTGCGACAGAAAGAATTCTAAAAAGAAACACGTTGGGTGAGTGCGAGTTGTGTTAGTCCAGCTGCTGTCGGGCATGAGCCGCCGCTCCAGACGCAGAGCATTCCAGGAGAATGGAGATGGCTACAGTGGGGCTTTTGTTGGGATGGGATAGGAGTCATAAAGCAGTGAGCGCTCCGGCCGCCGCCGCTCCGGCCCTCCATCACTCACATTCCTCCACTTCCCTCTGTGGACATTTATTTTTGATGAATCTTTCAGTTTTTTTCTGAGAAAACGGAGCAGGTTTGTGACAATACGTCGGCAATTGCAAACTCTTTAGTCACCAAACTTCCGCTGCATCATCCTAAGCCAAACAACCACCATGAGGTTGAGATTCTGCGGTGGGAAACGGTGGAGGAAAAAGTCACACAACTTGTTCTTGTTTTTAAAACTAAAATTCTCAGAAATGGGATCATTAGTGAATGTAGGAGATGGAAAGGATGTAACATGGCCGCCCCCCGCCAGATGGTGACCCAGGTAACAGGCTGCGGCTACACGTGGACCATAGACTGCTTATTCCTAGTACTCGTCTTGTTCTTAGGCCCTGAGGCCTCCACCTTCTAATGTCACTTAAAAGTAAAAAGCAAGAGTCTAATTTTTCAGTTGCAGATGATGGAACTTCTGTAGTGATTTCTATCATCCATGGACTGTATTAATGTTGTCCAGGACTCCGTAGGGCTTGATTCATACTTCTTTAGATACCGATATCGAATGCTGAGCGATCAGACTCAAGAATGCTCGAGGGGCACTCATCTCTACAGGTAACTTCTTGGCTTATCTTTCTTCCTTTTTCTCTCACAAGAAGATCTGGAGAAGACAGTTCCCTTCCACCCCTCTGATTTTCATCTTTATTCTCTTTATACCTCTTTACCTGTTGCCATAACTTGTTACCTGTTACTATATGCATTCTGTTACAAGTCAGCCTTAAGCCTGTAAACCCAAGGGAAGGGAAATCCTACAGCCATGCTTCCCTAGAGGTTTCCTCCACAGGGTTTTTTTCTTTCCTGAGTGCTGGAGGATGACTCTCAGTGAGTCAGGGATTATATGGTATATGTTTATGGAGGCCATTTTGACACAAAACGGCATTTATTTTATTGGTTGGGGTTGTTTTAATGGGAAGTGACGGTCCGTCTCATAGCCAAATGTCCTGCGTCTAATTTTGTGAGATTTTATTTTCCACCAATGTGCGATCTTACGCATCTCGGTTTCTGCGGTGATGAAGCGTTGCATGCTCTGTCACCTCTTCTCTATCCGGACTGTCTACTCTTTTGCTTCATTCTTTGGCATTTATTTAAAGGGAGCATTTCTGGAGTAATTATAGCTGTGCCAGGATTGGCTGCTATAGTCATGTGACATCTCAGTGTACCAAATGATTGGTGGCTGGGGAGGCCGGGATGTGCAGCCATGGAAATATTCTTATTATTCTTAACGGTAAAAGAGATTTTCAAAACTAAACAGGGATTCCCTTCTATATAATTGTATAATAGTGGGCTATGCCCTCACTGTATGTGCAGATGGGGGTCTGACCTCTAGGACCCCCACTGATCCTGGAAATTAAGGGGGCAAATGCTGGTCCACTGTTCCTTTCAATAGGAACCTGCAGTACAGCTTCATCCAATAGGGACCTGCAGTACAGTTTCATCCAATAGGGAGCTGCAGTACAGCTTCATCCAATAGGGAGCTGCAGTACAGCTTCATCCAATAGGGAGCTGCAGTACATCATTTGGTCAGCAGACCTTCCTGTGACTTTTCTTGGTGACCCCTACTGTAGACATTGGGGATCCAAACAGGGAAAGGTACGTGTGTGTGTGTGTATACATATATTATTTTTTTTTAACTGTATAACAATATATATAGACAGTATACATCTATATCATACCTAGTAGTATGGGCAGTTACTAGACACCATAACATATCAGCTGCAGCTTACTCTGCACTTTTATAAACTGCAACCAAGAAGTGTCTCCGAGCACAAGCGTAAGATCATCTGCTGATCCTGGAGGACCCGGCGATCTGTTACTAATGACCTAAGAATACGGAGAGCCCGGCAATCTGTTACTAATGACCTAAGAATACGGAGAGCCCGGCGATCTGTTACTAATCACCAAAGAATACGGGGAGCCCGGCAATCTGGTCCTAATCACCTAAGAATACGGGGAGACCGGCAATCTGTTACCAATCACCAAAGAATACGGGGAGCCCGGCAATCTGGTCCTAATCACCTAAGAATACGGGGAGCCCGGCGATCTGTTACTAATCACCAAAGAATACGGGGAGCCCGGCAATCTGGTCCTAATCACCTAAGAATACGGGGAGACCGGCAATCTGTTACCAATCACCAAAGAATACGGGGAGCCCGGCAATCTGGTCCTAATCACCTAAGAATACGGGGAGACCGGCAATCTGTTACCAATCACCAAAGAATACGGGGAGCCCGGCAATCTGGTCCTAATCACCTAAGAATACGGGGAGCCTGGCGATCTGTTACTAATCACCAAAGAATACGGGGAGCCCGGCAATCTGGTCCTAATCACCTAAGAATACGGGGAGACCGGCAATCTGTTACCAATCACCAAAGAATATGGGGAGCCCGGCAATCTGTTACCAATCACCAAACAATACGGGGAGCCCGGCAATCTGTTACTAATCACCAAAGATTACGGGGACCCTGGCAATCTGATCCTAATCACCTAAGAATGCGGGGGGGCGGGGGGGGGGGGCGGCAATCTGGTCCTATTCTTCAAAGAATACGGGGGCCCGGCAACTCCTTTTCCCTACCGTAGGGAAAAGGAGTCACCGGGCCAGGAGGAAGACATGACCAGCCCACACTGCTCCGTCCGGCCCCTGTATGATGCGCGCAATGCCGGGACTGTGGCGTCCTATCCCCGGCAGTGCGCGCATCATAGAGCTCCCTGTACGCCTGTAACTTCTGGTACAGGAGCGCACATTAGAGACCCTCCTGTGCCGGAAATCCCAGGGAGCTCTATGATGCGCGCCCTGCCCGGGGATAGGACGCCACAACCCTGGCAGTGCACGCATCATACAGGGGCCAGACCAGGAGGAGGGAGGGCGTGATGTTAGGTGATTTGGTTTCTTTTTTTTTTTTCTATTTGCTTTGCAGGGGGGGGGGGGGAGGGAGAGAGGGGGCCATCTATAAAGGAGGGGGACAGGGGATCATTTATAAAGGGGGGAAGAGAGGGGGCCATCTATAAGGGGGGGACAACATAGGGGGAGAGGGGGCCATCTATAAGGGGGTGGCAACATATGGGGAGAGGGGGTCTATAAGGGGGGGACATGTGGGAGAGGGGGCAAGGGGGCAATCTATAAGGGGACAACATAGGGGGAGAGGGCCTATAAGGGGGGGCAGCATAGGGGGGGCATTTATAAGTGGGAAAACACAGGGGGCCTTCTATGGGGGATATGCATAGGGACAACATGGGGGGCATCTATAAGGGGACAACATGGGGGGACAACATAGGTGGCCATCTATAAGGGGGACAACACAGGGGGTCCATCTATAAGGGGGATAACACAGGGGGGCATGTATAAGTGGGAAAGCAAAGGGGCCATCTATAAGGGGGACTACACGGGGGGGGAGTAGATAATAGGGCATGCACAGAGGGGGGCATATACTATAGTGGGCTACACAGAGGGGCCATCTATAAGGAGGGGCTACAAAGAGGGGGGCCATATACTATAGAGGATGCACATAAGTATATACAGATGCACATCTACTATAGGGGGATTACACAGAGGGGGGCTCTCAAGTAGATGCACATGGAGCCATCTATATGGAATGCTGAACAAGTGGCCTATCTACAGTATATGGTGGCTACATAGAGGGGGGGCAGATACTATAGGGGATACACAGAGGGGGACCATCTATAAGGTGGCTACATAGAGGAAGGCATATACTATAATGGGGTCACATAGAGTCAGCCTACCCACTAAATGAGGGTGTAAAGGGGCCAATACAGATGTGCAGTTTGTAGAGAGATGAGGATGGTGCCAGAGTGAGGAGACTAATATGTCTGTCTGGAAGGTTCTGTGGATTCGTGGCTCTGAGAAGTTCTTATAATGGCCCAGGGCAGATGGAGAAGAAAATGGAAAGGGAAGAACTCCGATCAGAGAAGACGTCCCCTGTGAGTCACCTGATGTAACTGCACTGTATTGTATATGGTGTACAGAACCTGTGTGGAACTGGGTCTAGCTCTATATAACTGTATGAAGTGATATTGGTCTTTTTAAAGTTGATTTTATTCAGTAGCAGTGGCAACATTAGTCAGCATGTGGTGGTTTTAGTCAGCATGTGGTGGTATTAGTCAGCATGTGGTGGTATTAGTCAGTATTCGGTGGTATTAGTCAGCATGCGGTGGTATTAGTCAGTATGTGGTGGTATTAGTCAGTATGCGGTGACATTTGTCAGTATGCGGTGGTATTAGTCAGTATGCGGTGACATTGGTCAGTATGTGGTGGTATTAGTCAGTATATGTGATGGTATAAGTCAGTATGCAGTTGCATTAGCCACAACTTTATTATTCCAAAATTCATAAAATACATATGTACTAGATAAACTGGTAAAAAGAGCCAATGGCTGCACACGCAAAAAACAACCACCCCAGCTGAAAAAAAGCTCAGCGCGAAACGTGCGTTGGAGGGGGACGTGCTCACTTCCATACCACAGGTAATACCAGCAATATTTTATTTCACCTCCAGTTTGGCCACTATTGAGGATTTGGGCATCATGCAATCACTGTTGTCACTTTATAGGACTGGGGGTGTTGCAATGTGTCTCTTGGAAAATAGTCCACTGGGTATCATTTAATTTAGACCCATTGTTTACATCTTATATTATACTGCCTTCTCACTTATACATTTACTTATCCTGTGGGTGGTTGTTTTTTGCGTGTGCAGCCATTGGCTCCTTTTACAGTTTATCTAGTATGTATTTTATGAATTTTGGAATAATAAAGTTGTTAACATGGATTAATACATAGTGTTGTCCGTTTTTGTAGGATTTGTAGTGTTTCAGCCAGGGACAGGCTGGTATTGGTCGATATAGGAATTTTTTTGTTGTATTAGTCAGTATGTGGTGGTATTAGTCAGAATGCAGAGGTATTAGTCAGTATATGTGATGGTATTAGTCAGTATATGTAATAGTATTAGTCAGTATGTGGTTGTATTAGTCAGTATGCGGTGGTATTAGTCAGTATATGTAATGGTATTAGTCAGTATGTGGTTGTATTAGTCAGTATGCAGTGGTATTAGTCAGTATATGTAATGCTATTAGTCAGTATGTGGTTGTATTAGTCAGTATGTGGTTGCATTAGTCAGTATGCGGTTGTATTAGTCAGTATGCGGTAAAATTAGTCAGTATGTGGTGGTATTAGTCAGTATGCGGTGGTGTTAAAATCAACACAGTGACCAGGCCCAGAAGCTTCTCTCTCTGTACACTGTGTAGTGGTGAGGACCTGTAACTGCAGCACCGTAACATAGTACAGAGACAGAAGCTTCTGAGCCCATTTACTGTGTTATTATCTGTAATTCCAGTCATGGCCGTGATGATACAACATGTAGCCGCGCTGCACTCACAACATAGTCTCATAACTTATCACCGCGCGGCGAGTGGGCCTGTGTGCTCGGAAATGACAGGGCTGATTTTCAGTCCCAGTCCGGCCCTGGACCTGGCGATCTGTTACCAATCACCAAAGAATACGGGGAGCCTGGCAATCTGTTATCAATCACCGAAGAATACGGGGAGACCGGCAATCTGTTACCAATCACCAAAGAATACGGGGAGCCCGGCAATCTGTTACCAATCACCAAAGAATACGGGGAGCCTGGCAATCTGTTATCAATCACCAAAGAAAACGGGGGTCCCGCCAATTTGGTCCTATTCACCAAAGAATACGGAGAGCCCGGCAATCTGTTACTAATCGCCAACAATACGAGGAGCCCGGCAATCTGTTACTAATCACCAAAGAATATGGGGGGGGGCCTTCAATCTGGTCCTAATCAGTTGTAGTTTGGTTTACCGCCTTTCCCTGCATCTAATCTGCTTCATCAGGGCTTGTTGGGTTGGTGACTCCCCGGCACACACTCTGTTATCCCTATAGCCCGGCACCATTCAGCTCTGACCAGGCCCTAATCTGAGGGGTTCCCTCCTTATAGGAAGGTCGCTGTAATGCACACTGTTCTTGTCGCTGGCCCTTTAAGGCCTCGCAATGGTCTTTCCAAAGGAAAAGTACAAAAGGTTCTCTTTTTCTTCCATTAGTTCTATTCACCTTAATAATAAGATCTTGGCGGCGGGCGTCTCCAGAAATATTTAATCTGGAGGAATAACTTGTAGGACGATATTTTCCCATGGCTCCTTCCATGTCTTTGTGTTATATGAGAATTTCCATCTAACATTGTGTTGAATGTTTTATATGGAATTTTGTCATATTATTATTCTGTAATTATTCAAGTGTTTGTGCACAACCAGGGCCTGTCTACATGGAGGTCGGGCCCCGGGCCCCATAGCCAAAATATAGTCTTCTACTGGTTCATATCATAAAGCAGGAGAGTGGGATCGGTACTTGGGGCTCCTCTCCACAATCTTCCGAAAGAGACATGAGAGTCTCTGTCCAGTGGCTGCTTTCAGCTAGAGCCATCTAGGAAAGTAACTTAAAGGGGTCGCACAGCATAACATTAGATGATCATCTGAGCGACACACTATAGTATTAGTTGCATGACTTGCGTCTTGCTCATACAAGGTGTCTCTCCATTTTGGGGGGTCCTGAGAGAAGGCTGTCTTTGATGACATCAATACGCAGCCTTGTATAGCACGCATGGCTTCTGTCTGCCTAAACAAGACTCGCTCGTAAAGTGACTCTCCATAACGGGAGAAGCTGAGTGGGAGATGGCGTCCATCTGCCATAATATGGCGTATAGAGGGGAGTTGACTTCCAACATGGGACCTCATTGTCATTCTGGCCTATAGACTGGGAAACAGGAATATATAATGTAAAATGAGCTGCTCTGGGGCCCTTCCAAGAGGCTTACACTGGCCATGTACCATTTTACTGGGCACAGCTCTTCTACCCTTTAGAATCAGCAACGATGGGAAGAAGTTATCCCAGCATCTTCCTACATGGCAAACTAGGAAGTTAACAAAGCTGCACCCTTGGTGTGAACAAATAGCACATGGAAACCAGGAGACGCCTTTCTGTATCCAGGTTACTGTACACATATGGCTGTTTTGAAAACATACATTGAGCAATGGACATGCGTCACATGTCTCCATGAAACTGAGTTGACCCTACTTAATATTCTAGTCTGAGGGAAGGCATGATGAGCTCAACCTACGACGAAAGCTGCCATAGAATAGCCATGAGCTCCTATTTTTGAAGGAGGCCCCCACCAGATGGATTTCTAATAATAAATACCTCTTACCCAGAACGACCGCAGGATGAAAATATAAGTCAGATGACTGTGTCGCGGCCTCCAGAACAGCGCAGCCAAGGTAAAAATAAACCAAAAGATAAGAAGATCTATGCAGACAGACACATACAACAGAACTTTGGAGGAACTATTCACGTCCTGTCATACCAAAGTACAAGTTGCCGGGATGTCTTCTGTCTCATCAAACTTCTGACCTTATATTTCAAGTCTGACCTCTGAGATCTTCAGTCTGTACTCAGCATGTAGAGGACCGCTAATGGGTTTCTCCTAGATCTCTACTAAGTAGGATGGGAACCTCTTAGTGTCAACTTCAAAATAGTTCTTTCTAAGCCCTGCCTAAAGGGACAATGAGGAAACCAGCGTGATGACATGAATGTTGTGAATAATACAGATTCCTTCTTAGTAAAACTTGCGTACAAATTGACTGATTATACCACCAAAAGTTTATTGCCATTCTTTTGACTGCCATCCAGGTGGAAATGACCATAACAAAAGCAGCTGAGAAAAAGCAATGTTGCGTAGGTAGAGATGGTGGTGTCCGGAACTCATCGCTCCAGGATTCAGCTCCAGATCTTCCACCACCTGCCGGTCCATACATAGCCTCACAGTGGGTCTATAGGGATGCTAAGCAAGTCAGTTGTGCTTCCAACCCACTCTGGTTCCACTGTCACTAAATACCAAGGTAATAAAACAGCAGATGACCCAAGGACACCTAGGTCTAAAAGCCAGCTGAGATCTTCAATATGGTATAGGAGGGTCCTAAAGGCAACTTGTGCCATGTGGTGGATTATTTCCCTGGATTATCACAAGTGGACACCACAGTGGAGTCATCTCACCCTTGGACTTTAAAGAGAAGACTATCCTGGCACATCATGGGCAAAAATGTAACCAACTGTCATGATCTGTCATGCCACAATCTGTTGCAAAGATTCGACCTTTCCGCCAAAGACTGCGCTTTTGGCATTAGGTCCGTGCCTGGTTTTCTGGTTTTGTGATCCGGTCCATGTTTTCATAGTTCTCCCTGCACTTTCCTTGTTGTGGTCTGTTGACTAATTGTGTCTGCTGTGTTGTGATGGACAGGTCTCCTCTCCTCTTGCTTCCTGTGTTTCTCTTGTGTGTTTCTCCTGCTCAGCCTATCTGCTTGGAGTCCGGGACTTCTGCTCCCATATACCTGTGCCTCTCCCTTCAGTCTGGGCTCTTGATAGCGTTGTTCAGCTAGTCTGTACTGCTAGATTCGGCCTTTGCTATTCTGCCTGTTTTGTTGGTTTCCTTATCCCCCTTGCCTGATTCTCTCCAGTCTTTTTCTTTTGGTCAGTTCTGTTTGTTGTTTAGTCCTCAGTGTGCCTCGCTTGTCCTCAGTGTTCCTTGCGCTGTCCCCAGTTCATCTTGCTACATTCTCTGGCTTTGGCTCCACTGTTACCTTGTTGTATCTCTGGCTTTGGCCCGCCGTTACCTTGTTGCATCTCTGGCTTTGGCTTCACACTTACCTTGTTGCATCTCTGGCTTTTGTCCTCCTTTAGTTTGGTCCCCTGTTCCTCGCTGCCTTCTTGGTCCTGTCCTTCTGTGTGACTTTGCTTTGTCTTCTGTCATTGTACCTTGTTCCTGTACTGTGTCTTGTCTGTGTTTTGCACTTATTTGAGCGCAGGGATCGCTGCCCAGTTGCTCGCCGCCATCTTAGGGCGGATTGTGGCAAGTAGGTAGGGACAGTGTGGGGGGTGTTAGCTATAGGGCCCACTTGTCCTGTGTGTCTTTGTTCCCAGGGGCCCTGACACCAACACTATTATATATGGTGAAAGGCAAGTAGATGAGACAAAGTGTAGACTACTGGATAAAAGATGAAGACCTCTGGTTGGGAAAGGCAAGTCCTAGAAATTCTGAGACTTTGACCCCCAATGGTTACGTCCCCACCAGCACTGAAAGATTTCATAGTTGCAAAGTAAAATCTGAAAGTGAATCATATCAGGTTCTTTAAGGGTCTTTGGAACCCAGTGCCCTTAAAAATATCCACATTTATATTGGTACCATGACTTCCATTTCTATTGCAAATCCAACCTGTTGACCCCATTGACTGATTCGGCCAAAGAAAAAAGGTGTCTGTGTGAACCACGTTCAAAGTCCCAAGTGTGTCTCACTTATTAGCGTGGGTATGATACCAATGTGCTCTCTTACTTACATACCCATTGACTGATTGTCAAAAGTACTTAAAGTGGTTTTCCGGCATCTTATTGATAAAATGGTATGCTGCTAATGGGTATGGAGATGTGTGGAGGAATCATTGTCAGCCGACAGCTATCTGACATGTATGGGCACCTTAAGGGTAGCTTCTCACGTACCGTATCGCAGCGGATTTGATGATGCTGTGTGCAGTCAAATCTGCTGCGGATCCTGTACGTGGGAAGTTACCCTAATACTGTATTAGGTAATCAGTGGTGGAGACCAGAACTGTGCACCTGCCGATACTGATACAGACAGGAGATTGTCATTGAGAAGTAGCATCCAGTCCACTCATCCAAGGTCATAGATAAACTCCAGTGACCCTGCAGGTTCTCCCATATTCTGTATGCAGGACGGAGAGGGGTGCACTACAGGTGCATTGGCCAATACAGGCGTCATGGGGTGACCGGGTTTGATGGTGCAGAATGCCGTCAGACAAGGGATTAAAATGGATGACTGTAGTTTGTCTCTGGCAGATGACCAGAACATTGGACCTCTAACATAACATTGCAGTGTAAGATGGGGTCTCTTTCTTCCTTAAGATAGCAACAGAATCGGTCCACAGTCTATCCTTCACTAAAGGGAGTTTACACGGTCTGTTTCATATGACACTAATCCCTGTTTACTTTAGAGGCTACAATCACACTGACTCTGATGCAGAGGCCACACAGACGCCGGTCCTCCTTGTCATTCCTTGTATGAAGGCTGCCACAACTGAGCACACCATCCTGCTCCCTCACTCTCTCTAGACTTCCCTACACTACCTGGTGAATGAGCACACCATCCTGCTCCCTCCCTCTCTCTCTAGACTTCCCTACACTACCTGGTGAATGAGCACACCATCCTGCTCCCTCACTCTCTCTAGACTTCCCTACACTACCTGGTGAATGAGCACACCATCCTACTCCCTCACTCTCTCTAGACTTCCCTACACTACCTGGTGAATGAGCACACCATCCTGCTCCCTCACTCTCTCTAGACTTCCCTACACTACCTGGTGAATGAGCACACCATCCTACTCCCTCACTCTCTCTAGACTTCCCTACACTACCTGGTGAATGAGCACACCATCCTGCTCCCTCACTCTCTCTAGACTACTCTACACTACCTGGTGAATGAGCACACCATCCTGCTCCCTCACTCTCTCTAGACTTCCCTACACTACCTGGTGAATGAGCACACCATCCTGCTCCCTCACTATCTCTAGACTTCCCTACACTACCTGGTGAATGAGCACACCATCCTGCTCCCTCACTATCTCTAGACTTCCCTACACTACCTGGTGAATGAGCACACCATCCTGCTCCCTCACTCTCTCTCTAGACTTCCCTACACTACCTGGTGAATGAGCACACCATCCTGCTCCCTCACTCTCTCTTTAGACTTCCCTACACTACCTGGTGAATGAGCACACCATCCTGCTCCCTCACTCTCTCTAGACTTCCCTACACTACCTGGTGAATGAGCACACCATCCTGCTCCCTCACTCTCTCTCTAGACTTCCCTACACTACCTGGTGAATGAGCACACCATCCTGCTCCCTCACTCTCTCTCTAGACTTCCCTACACTACCTAGTGAATGAGCACACCATCCTGCTCCCTCACTCTCTCTAGACTACTCTACACTACCTGGTGAATGAGCACACCATCCTACTCCCTCACTCTCTTTAGACTTCCCTACACTACCTGGTGAATGAGCACACCATCCTACTCCCTCACTCTCTCTAGACTTCCCTACACTACCTGGTGAATGAGCACACCATCCTACTCCCTCACTCTCTCTAGACTTCCCTACACTACCTGGTGAATGAGCACACCATCCTGCTCCCTCACTCTCTCTCTAGACTTCCCTACACTACCTGGTGAATGAGCACACCATCCTACTCCCTCACTCTCTTTAGACTTCCCTACACTACCTGGTGAATGAGCATACCATCCTGCTCCCTCACTCTCTCTCTAGACTTCCCTACACTACCTGGTGAATGAGCACACCATCCTACTCCCTCACTCTCTCTAGATTCCCTACACTACCTGGTGAATGAGCACACCATCCTGCTCCCTCACTCTCTCTTTAGACTTCCCTACACTACCTGGTGAATGAGCACACCATCCTGCTCCCTCCCTCTCTCTCTAGACTTCCCTACACTACCTGGTGAATGAGCACACCATCCTACTCCCTCACTCTCTCTAGACTTCCCTACACTACCTGGTGAATGAGCACACCATCCTGCTCCCTCACTCTCTCTAGACTTCCCTACACTACCTGGTGAATGAGCACACCATCCTGCTCCCTCACTCTCTCTAGACTTCCCTACACTACCTGGTGAATGAGCACACCATCCTGCTCCCTCACTCTCTCTTTAGACTTCCCTACACTACCTGGTGAATGAGCACACCATCCTGCTCCCTCACTCTCTCTAGACTTCCCTACACTACCTGGTGAATGAGCACACCATCCTGCTCCCTCACTCTCTCTAGACTTCCCTACACTACCTGGTGAATGAGCACACCATCCTGCTCCCTCACTCTCTCTTTAGACTTCCCTACACTACCTGGTGAATGAGCACACCATCCTGCTCCCTCACTCTCTCTAGACTTCCCTACACTACCTGGTGAATGAGCACACCATCCTGCTCCCTCACTCTCTCTTTAGACTTCCCTACACTACCTGGTGAATGAGCACACCATCCTGCTCCCTCACTCTCTCTTTAGACTTCCCTACACTACCTGGTGAATGAGCACACCATCCTGCTCCCTCACTCTCTCTAGACTTCCCTACACTACCTGGTGAATGAGCACACCATCCTGCTCCCTCACTCTCTCTTTAGACTTCCCTACACTACCTGGTGAATGAGCACACCATCCTGCTCCCTCACTCTCTCTAGACTTCCCTACACTACCTGGTGAATTATCACACCATCCTGCTCCCTCACTCTCTCTAGACTTCCCTACACTACCTGGTGAATGAGCACACCATCCTACTCCCTCACTCTCTCTAGACTTCCCTACACTACCTGGTGAATTAGCACACCATCCTACTCCCTCACTCTCTCTAGACTTCCCTACACTACCTGGTGAATGAGCACATCATCCTACTCCCTCACTCTCTCTAGACTTCCCTACACTACCTGGTGAATGAGCACACCATCCTGCTCCCTCACTCTCTCTAGACTACTCTACACTACCTGGTGAATGAGCACACCATCCTGCTCCCTCACTCTCTCTAGACTACTCTACACTACCTGGTGAATGAGCACACCATCCTGCTCCCTCACTCTCTCTAGATTACTCTACACTACCTGGTGAATGAGCACACCATCCTACTCCCTCACTCTCTCTAGACTTCCCTACACTACCTGGTGAATGAGCACACCATCCTGCTCCCTCACTCTCTCTAGACTTCCCTACACTACCTGGTGAATGAGCACACCATCCTGCTCCCTCACTCTCTCTAGACTTCCCTACACTACCTGGTGAATGAGCACACCATCCTGCTCCCTCACTCTCTCTAGACTTCCCTACACTACCCGGTGAATGAGCACACCATCCTGCTCCCTCACTCTCTCTAGACTTCCCTACACTACCTGGTGAATGAGCACATCATCCTACTCCCTCACTCTCTCTAGACTTCCCTACACTACCTGGTGAATGAGCACACCATCCTGCTCCCTCACTCTCTCTTTAGACTTCCTTACACTACCTGGTGAATGAGCACACCATCCTGCTCCCTCACTCTCTCTAGACTTCCCTACACTACCTGGTGAATGAGCACACCATCCTGCTCCCTCACTCTCTCTAGACTTCCCTACACTACCTGGTGAATGAGCACACCATCCTGCTCCCTCACTCTCTCTAGACTTCCTTACACTACCTGGTGAATGAGCACACCATCCTACTCCCTCACTCTCTCTAGACTTCCCTACACTACCTGGTGAATGAGCACACCATCCTGCTCCCTCACTCTCTCTAGACTTCCCTACACTACCTGGTGAATGAGCACACCATCCTGTTCCCTCACTCTCTCTAGACTACTCTACACTACCTGGTGAATGAGCACACCATCCTGCTCCCTCACTCTCTCTAGACTTCCCTACACTACCTGGTGAATGAGCACACCATCCTGCTCCCTCACTCTCTCTTTAGACTTCCCTACACTACCTGGTGAATGAGCACACCATCCTGCTCCCTCACTCTCTCTAGACATCCCTACACTACCTGGTGAATGAGCACACCATCCTGCTCCCTCACTCGCTCTAGACTACTCTACACTACCTGGTGAATGAGCACACCATCCTGCTCCCTCACTCTCTCTTTAGACTTCCCTACACTACCTGGTGAATGAGCACACCATCCTGCTCCCTCACTCTCTCACTCTCTCTAGACTTCCCTACACTACCTGGTGAATGAGCACACCATCCTGCTCCCTCACTCTCTCTTTAGACTTCCCTACACTACCTGGTGAATGAGCACACCATCCTGCTCCCTCACTCTCTCTTTAGACTTCCCTACACTACCTGGTGAATGAGCACACCATCCTGCTCCCTCACTCTCTTTAGACTTCCCTACACTACCTGGTGAATGAGCACACCATCCTGCTCCCTCACTCTCTCTAGACTTCCCTACACTACCTGGTGAATGAGCACACCATCCTGCTCCCTCACTCTCTCTTTAGACTTCCCTACACTACCTGGTGAATGAGCACACCATCCTGCTCCCTCACTCTCTCACTCTCTCTAGACTTCCCTACACTACCTGGTGAATGAGCACACCATCCTGCTCCCTCACTCTCTCTTTAGACTTCCCTACACTACCTGGTGAATGAGCACACCATCCTGCTCCCTCACTCTCTCTTTAGACTTCCCTACACTACCTGGTGAATGAGCACACCATCCTGCTCCCTCACTCTCTTTAGACTTCCCTACACTACCTGGTGAATGAGCACACCATCCTGCTCCCTCACTCTCTCTAGACTTCCCTACACTACCTGGTGAATGAGCACACCATCCTGCTCCCTCACTCTCTCTTTAGACTTCCTTACACTACCTGGTGAATGATCACACCATCCTGCTCCCTCACTCTCTCTAGACTTCCCTACACTACCTGGTGTGGACACGATATTCCCTCTCTTGAGTAAAGTGATAATGTGAGTGCATAGCTTCCCAACTTATGGACCCAACATGGTATAACCAGTAGATGACGGCAAACCTTAGGTACCGTACATACAGTACATAACAATCCACAACCAATAACTCATTCCAGGACAGCGTACTTACAAGACTGGAGTAAGATGGCTGCGGATAGCCAGAAATTCCGGCCATAATTACATTGTATTGTTTCCCTCTTTTATGAGCTGATTCCATCAGCATTTTAGACTGTGAAACCTTAGAAAATGTATGAAAAGCTTCATGTAAGGTCCGGGCCAAGCCTCCTACCTGATCCCGTTACAGCTGGATTGTGCAGTTTGCAGCACTTTGCCAGCAACACCCTAAGTGCGAGATTTTCAGATAAAACCTCGGTCATGCGGAGACGTCACCCGCTGTTCTCTCCCACTAATTACCTTACAAAGACTGGACTTTTATGAATGTTTTTCCATGTTGTGCGCTTCTCTGGTTGCAGCGAGAAGTCTCGGGGCTTATCCCTGGAGCGGGTCCATGCACAGATCATGTAATCGATGTCATCCATCGCAGCGCCTAGTCATTATCTCACAGTAAATACTTTGCATGTGATATCACTTGTAGATGGGTGAACGTTCCAGGGAGGATCTGGTGGGATGCCGCTCCATGGACAAGGTAACCATTTCACTCTTAATGATGTTATTTCTGGAGGAGTCGAGAAATGTTCTGCAATGGCTGGGCTCCAGATGGTCCCAGGACTGTGAAGCCCATGTTCAGGCTGAACGATGTGGCACATAGCTCGTCTGCAGCCAAGGTAAACTCACACTGATGCCTGCTTCATTTTCTGCTTGTTAAGGATGTGACAGCTGAATGTTGGAATTCAGAATTCCACAGATTGTTTTCAATGTCAGGTTGTGAAAAAGAGAGAGGAAGCGAGAGTGCGAGAGAGGGAGAGAGCAGGAGAGGGGGTCTGGCTATAGGAACTCCAAGAAACAGACACTATTAACACTCCAAAAGCTGAAATCGATCTGAATGACCCCCAGCCACTGTCTCCAACATCTAATGGGATGGCAAAGGAAATGGCCCCTGTAGCTTCAGACGTGGATCCATCACCGGGGCCCTCATCTAACATGGCGCCTATCTGTCCATAGTGGTGAATTCACTATGGTCCTCCGATGTGGTATGTTGGGCTACACTCAGAGGTTTAAGGCACCCCATTGTTTTCCCCCTTTTACTCGAAAGAATTCTAACCCCAAGCAGTGACCGGCCAAAACTGAACAAGCCTTCTCTAGACTGAAGACAGCTTTCACCTCTGCTAGTATTCTGTCTTGCACAGACCCTGCCAGGCCTTTCTCCTTGAAGGTGGTTACCTCTTCCTTAGGAGCTGGAGAAGTTCTCAACCAGAAAGATTCCACCGGAAAAACTATAATGTGTTTTTTTTCTCTGAGATCTTCTCTGTGAATAGGGTTTACACTTTTGGCCATAGTAGTTAGTTCTAGAAGTGATGAATCTTCCCATCAACATCTATAGTGGCAATAAGAATCTTCTCTATCTCCAGATGGCCAACGTCTTAACCCCAGACAAGCCACATGGTCTCTTTTCCCGATTTAACGTTTTCACACACTTTTATCCGGCAGAGAAGAACTTTAAGGCTGATGCGCTTTCCCAGGCTTCTGATGTACTGAACAGCCTTCACCACATCGTTCGTCCTGAACGTTTAGTTCCTGGGGGCACCTCGGTTCTACAGAATGTTCCTTCTGTGCACCTAGTGCTTAGAGAAAGAATACTGAAATGGGGTAATGCCTCTCTGGTTGCCGGGAATCCCAGCATCCATAAAACTAAGCTATTGATTCACTACGGGTGGCCCAGTCTGCACCCAATGTAAGGCTCCTCACCTTAAACCAGCAGACCTGCTTCAACCTTTGCCCATTCCAGGTCACCTTTGGGCGCATATAGCAATGGACGTTGTAACCAACCCTCCCCCATCTGCAGGCAGCACCGTCATTTGGGTGGTCACAGATCTTTTTTCTAAAATGTCTCATTTCGTGACTCTACCTAAACTGCCTTCTGTCCCCCGTCTTGCCAGTCTTATTACAACACATCTTCTGCCTGCATGGATTACCAATTCAAATAGTTTCTGACCGGAGATCAGATTTGTTCCCATCTTCAGGTGAAGTTAGACTTTTCTTAAACTTCTCATTCTCAAACCAACAGACAAGTCAAGAGATTCAATCAGGTGCTTAGAAATGATCTTTATTGATGTTTCTGCTCGTCAGGATAACTGGTAAAGTCCACTTAAATGGGTCGAATTTTCCTACAACTCTCTGGATTCAGGCTCCGCAGGTGCATCTTGATTTTTTTTATCGTTTATGGACGACACCCGTGTCCTCCACTGCCCAAGGTACCTGCTTTGGATGAGCTAGTCAAGGACTTTGCTTCTATCTGGAACAAATATCTGCACGCATCTGCTCGAATGAAGTCTCAAGCAGACAAAAAGAAAAGACCTCCCATAACCTTTGCTCCTAGGAAATCCATTCCCTCTGCTCCGCAAGCAGTTACCCCTTATGTTTACACTGTAAAAGAGATCATTGCCATGAAAACAGTTAGAGGCAAGAAAAGGGGGATGCTAAAGGGGAGGGCGGTACTGTCACGTCTGCAGCAGCAACCCATACCCTGGGCCACCACTGCACTTGCTCCTCCAGTGCCTCCCATATAGCCGACACCACAGGCCACATACCAGGGGTTGACTCCTTCTTGGTGCGACTTACTTCTCCTCGCTCCCTGTCTGCCTCCATAGCGTGCGTCCCCGCCTCCTAGGGCATGCATACACCAGCTCAGGCAGATAGAAAGGGCCAGTGTGTCCTTAATTGGCTGCAATCTGCAGCCTGTATGTATATAAACCATCCCTGTCATGGCCCTGACCTATTAAACCATATCCTACCCATGTATCCTGCCCATGTATCCCGTCCGTGTTCTGTCTATGTTGCTCTGTGCCCTGTTGCTGACCTACCTACGTTGCCCCCTGCTGCACCTCGCCCTCCCTTGTTAGCAAACCAAACCAGTGAAATCGGCCTGGGGGTCGCCCATCCTGCCTTGCAGCGGTCCCTCTCACTTGCTGGTGTGGTTTACACCAAGACTAGTGGCGGCCCAGTGGATCCACTACTCCAGTCCTTTCATTGTGCCACTGGAAGAATTCCAGGTGCCACTACAGCATTGGGAAACCAGAGCTAGCAAGGGCCACAAAACCCAAAGGCACTGACTTACCGGGCCACATAAGTCATCACTAGTCATCAGAAATGCCTGGAGTCCCATGTACGAGGGGCTGCTGCTACGTCTGTGGCTTTGTGTTCTCCGTTTCTAGGGTAATGAATGTTACATCACACGAAAGCCTTATGTGCCTTATATATGTTTTCTTGTGTATGTAGCTTATAGCAACAGTGATCTAGGTGCGCAGGAAAACAATATGGCGGCGTCTAAGGTGATATGAGAGCAGAGGAGAGATACAATTCTTGGTGATAAGTCGCAGACATTGAGGAACAAACACCCTTCATATTCTACAGGTAAGAGCTGGGTTGTCAAATTTAAAATGGGCCACTTCAGCACCAGTGATGAGGAACGTCCTGGACAACCGAGAGTGGTGGTTGTTCTGGAGACGGTCGATGCTGTGCACAACCTCATACTGGAGAATCAGGGAATTTTAGCTAAAGGAATAGCAGCCATCATGTTTGTGTCATTATCCATGAACATCTGAACATGAAGAAGCGATCTGCTAAGTGGGTCCCCAAATGTCTGACAGCAGATCAGAAATACATGTGAGTGACAGCAGATCAGAAATACATGTGAGTGACAGCAGATCAGAAATACATGTGAGTGACAGCAGATCAGAAATACATGTGAGTGACAGCAGATCAGAAATACATGTGAGTGACAGCAGATCAGAAATACATGTGAGTGACAGCAGATCAGAGAAGCATGTGAGTGACAGCAGATCAGAAAAGCATGTGAGTGACAGCAGATCAGAAATACATGTGAGTGACAGCAGATCAGAAATACATGTGAGTGACAGCAGATCAGAAATACATGTGAGTGACAGCAGATCAGAAATACATGTGAGTGACAGCAGATCAGAAATACATGTGAGTGACAGCAGATCAGAAATACATGTGAGTGACAGCAGATCAGAGAAGCATGTGAGTGACAGCAGATCAGAAATACATGTGAGTGACAGCAGATCAGAAATACATGTGAGTGACAGCAGATCAGAAATACATGTGAGTGACAGCAGATCAGAAATACATGTGAGTGACAGCAGATCAGAAATACATGTGAGTGACAGCAGATCAGAGAAGCATGTGAGTGACAGCAGATCAGAAATACATGTGAGTGACAGCAGATCAGAAATACATGTGAGTGACAGCAGATCAGAAATACATGTGAGTGACAGCAGATCAGAAATACATGTGAGTGACAGCAGATCGGAAATACATGTGAGTGACAGCAGATCAGAGAAGCATGTGAGTGACAGCAGATCAGAAATACATGTGAGTGACAGCAGATCAGAAATACATGTGAGTGACAGCAGATCAGAAATACATGTGAGTGACAGCAGATCGGAAATACATGTGAGTGACAGCAGATCAGAGAAGCATGTGAGTGACAGCAGATCAGAAATACATGTGAGTGACAGCAGATCAGAAATACATGTGAGTGACAGCAAATCATTATTTGTATGACCCTGAAACCAAGGAGCAGTCAGAAGAGTGGCAGCAGAGCAATTCTCTTGGCCCATCGAAGTTCAGGGGGAAAAATCAGCCACTAAGGAGATGGCGTCTGTGTTCTGGGATGCGGAGGGTGTGCTGCTAGTGGACGACCTTCAAAATGGTTCCACCATCAGTACAAGGTATTACATTAAACTTCTGGACCAATTGAAGGCAGCTCTGAAGGCCAAAAGGCGTGACAAGCTGTCCAAAGGAATCTTCTTCTTGCAAGACAACATCTCTCCTCACACTGCACGAGCGACCAAGGCAAAACTGGTGGAGCTAGTCTTCCAGCTGGTTGACCACCCACTTTATTCCACAGATCTAGCTCCTTCCCACTATCATTCTAAACTTGAAGAAACACCTCAATGGTACCAAATTTCACACCATCTCTGATGCCACGGCTGCTACGGGTGACTGGTTTGGGGCAAAACCAAAATCCTTCTTTCTGCAAGGCTTACAGAACTTAGAATACAGATGTATGAAGTGTGTGACATCAGTGGGGAGTATGTGGAATAAATGTAAGGTTTCATCTTCCTATCTTGTTTCTTTCTGGGTAAAGCCAAAGACTTATCAGCAGCCCCTCGTCCATGAACTATGAGCGATTCCTCAGACCATGACATATAACACATGCTCTGGACCATTCCTCCATAAAGAATTTTGGTTGCTCAGTTGGAAAGACTGCAGTCGATCTCAGATGCCGCTCCCCAGTTACTAATACTCTAGTACCGCCATATGAGTTGTTGCCATTATTATTTGTATATAGTGAAGAGTTAAGCCGAAATTGCTGCCTGGTTACTGCTGCCGACGCTCCCACATCTCTTACAAATCTTCTCTGTAGACATTAAGAAAGGTGTTTCAACATTGTCTCACAACATCTATGACCACCAACCATGTATGAAGCAATGTCCATGGTTTGCTTGCCCCTATTACCCATCCTTCAAATGCAGGAAGTAAAAAGGTGGAGGCATTAGATGCAAGACTGGACGACATTGTACCTCACAGAGATCCTCCTCTTAACATGGGTTGTCTTCTGTGGATCATCATGGATTTCTGAGCCTACAAAAGACTTTTCGTGTCCTAATGTGGGTTACAAGGGTTTCTGCTGGTCTCTGATGGTCCATACCAATGTGAAGGTGTCCTTCCACTCTGCAGGTCCCTCAAGTTCTTTAGTGGCCGATACCAATGTGGAGGTGCCCTTCTACCCTGCAGGTCCCTCAAGTTCTTTAGTGGCCGATACCAATGTGGAGGTGCCCTTCTACCCTGCAGGTCCCTCAAGTTCTTTGGTGGTCCATAACAATGTGGAGGTCCCCTTCTACCCTGCAGCTCCCTCTGGTTCTTTGGTGGTCCATACCAATGTGGAGGTCCCCTTCTACCCTGCAGGTCCCTCAGGTTCTTTGGTGGTCTATAACAATGTGGAGGTCCCCTTCTACCCTGCAGCTCCCTCTGGTTCTTTGGTGGTCCATGCCAATGTGGAGGTCCCCTTCTACTCTGCAGGTCCCTCAGGTTCTTTGGTGGTCCATACCAATATGAAGGTCCCCTTCTACCCTGCAGATCATTCTAGTTCTTTGGTGGTCCAGCCCAACCATAAATTGTCCATATGGCTGAAAGGAATGAAAATAAAGGGGAAGGTTGAGATAAATGATTGGATTCCCGTCTCCTGGGGTGTGAGGGATGGGAGTATCATGGACCTGCAAAGCATTGGCTCCTGTATGGCTATGTACATGTCTGAGCTAGAGAGAATGGTCTTCGTGGAGGACTCCAACCACACATGGAGAACATTTAACCTCTGGCAGATAGTAGCTGAGCGGGGATCACTGTCAGGGTCTGGTGAGCAGCGCTCTGTACACCCAGAGCTGTACTCACAGCTGTTACATAAACCTGGAGCTGTTTTGGCCTTTTCCATACAGAACTATGACAGGCGGATGTTATTTAGGGCGGGTCCTGTTTTTTTTTTCCATATCTTTGTTTTACTTGGAAATCTAATGAGAAAAATACTAAAGTGAAGCTCTGAAGCGTCTCGGTGATTAAATGCTGAGTATTGCTGCATGGCCGGGCCAGGATCTCAGACGTTTCCCTCAGCCTTGAATCCAAGAGCCGGAATGAATTCTCCAACCTAAAAACAGGATTCAGGAGAATGTTTTGACTGCACGAAAAAAAGAGCAAAATAAAAATTGTTCTGGTTAAAATATGAGAACAGTAAAAAAAACAAAATACATGAAACCGTCCAGAGATCATGTGACCTGCTCGATAGAAGAAAGACTGAAGGGGAGATGAAGGCTACACTGAGAAATACAAAATAAAGATGGGTAGAGAGATGGACGGTTAGAGCAGGAAAGTGGTGCAAACATTTAGCCTGTTTCCGACCTCCTGGTATCATAAGGCCATGTTCACATGGCGTATAGGACCGGCCGTTCCGTGACCCGGCCGGGTCACGGAACAGCCGAACTCTGAAAAGATCATCTCGGCCGGTACTGCAGTACCGACCAGATGATCTTTCTGGCTGCAGTGTTCTGATGCGGACGCATCCATGTGCGCCCGCATCAGAACTCCTCACAGCATACAATGAAGCTTGCGGCCGGAGCCGCTCGCTTCATTGAGTGAACTGCGGCGCTGCATGGGATCCCAGACGGAGCGTATACTATGTGTATACGCTCCGGCCAGGATCCTATAGAAGAGCATTCGGCGTTCCTATGCGTACAAAGTACGGCCATTGTTGCCGTATTTTTACGCTGTGTGAACATAGCCTAATAACATATAATGCTGAGAGGTCTATGACACCGGTCCAGAGTACATGGAATGAGTGAACACCCCCTAATATGGCAAGTAGGAGCATCAAGTGCCAGATAGGAGCAGTATTATAGTAGTATATTCCTGTATATAGGAGCAGTATTATAGTAGTATATCCCTGTATATAGGAGCAGTATTATAGTAGTTATATTCTCGTATATAGGAGCAGTATTATAGTAGTATATTCCTGTATATAGGAGCAGTATTATAGTAGTTATATCCCGGTATATAGGGGGCAGTATTATAGTAGTTATATTCCTGTATATAGGAGCAGTATTATAGTAGTTATATTCCTGTATATAGGAGCAGTATTATAGTAGTTATATTCCTGTATATAGGAGCAGTATTATAGTATATATATCCCTGTATATACGGGGCAGTATTATAGTAGTATATTCCTGTATAAAGGAGCAGTATTATAGTAGTATATTCCTGTATATAGGAGCAGTATTATAGTAGTATATCCCTGTATATAGGAGCAGTATTATAGTAGTTATATTCCTATATATAGGAGCAGTATTATAGTAGTTATATTCCTGTATATAGGAGCAGTATTATAGTAGTATATTCCTGTATATAGGAGCAGTATTATAGTAGTTATATTCCTGTATATAGGAGCAGTATTATAGTAGTTATATCCCTGTATATAGGAGCAGTATTATAGTAGTTATATCCCTGTATATAGGAGCAGTATTATAGTAGTTATATTCCTGTATATAGGAGGAGTATTATAGTAGTTATATTCCTGTATATAGGAGGCAGTAATAAGCTGGGTTCACACTATGTATTTGTGAGGCTGTATAGCAACCAAAACCAGGAGTGGATTGAAAACACAGAAAGGCTCTGTTCACATAATGTTGTAATTGAGTGGATGGCCGTCATTTAATGGCAAATATTTGCTGTTATTTTAAAACAACGGCTGTGGTATTGAAATAATGGCCGTTATTTACTGTTATATGGCGGCCATCCACTCAATTTCAACATTGTGTGAACAGATCCTTTCTGTGTTTTCAATCCACTCCTGGTTTTGGTTGCTATGAGGACCTGACATGAGGACCAAATACTGCCTGAAATATACATAGTGTGAACCCAGCTTTATAGTAGTTATATCCCTGTATATAGGGGCAGTATTATAGTAGTTATATCCCTGTATATAGGAGCAGTATTATAGTAGTTATATTCCTGTATATTGGAGCATTATTATAGTAGTATATTCCTGTATATAGGAGCAGTATTATAGTAGTATATCCCTGTATATAGGGGCAGTATTATAGTAGTTATATTCCTGTATATAGGAGCAGTATTATAGTAGTATAGTCCTGTATATAGGAGCAGTATTATAGTAGTATATTCCTGTATATAGGAGCAGTATTATAGTAGTTATATTCATGTATATAGGGACAGTATTATAGTAGTATATTCCTGTATATAGGAGCAGTATTATAGTAGTTATATCCCTGTATATAGGAGCAGTATTATAGTAGTTATATTCCTGTATATAGGAGCAGTATTATAGTAGTTATATTCCTGTATATAGGAGCAGTATTATAGTAGTGTATTCCTGTATATAGGAGCAGTATTATAGTAGTGTATTCCTGTATATAGGAGCAGTATTATAGTAGTGTATTCCTGTATATAGGAGCAGTATTATAGTAGTATATCCCTGTATATAGGAGCAGTATTATAGTAGTATATTCCTGTATATAGGAGCAGTATTATAGTAGTTATATTCATGTATATAGGGACAGTATTATAGTAGTATATTCCTGTATATAGGAGCAGTATTATAGTAGTTATATCCCTGTATATAGGAGCAGTATTATAGTATTATATTCCTGTATATAGGAGCAGTATTATAGTAGTTATATTCCTGTATATAGAGGCAGTATTATAGTAGTTATATTCCTGTATATAGGAGCAGTATTATAGTAGTTATATTCCTGTATATTGGAGCAGTATTATAGAAGTATATTCCTGTATATAGGAGCAGTATTATAGTAGTATATTCCTGTATATAGGAGCAGTATTATAGTAGTTATATCCCTGTATATAGGAGCAGTATTATAGTAGTTATATTCCTGTATATAGGAGCAGTATTATAGTAGTATATTCCTGTATATAGGAGCAGTATTATAGTAGTTATATCCCTGTATATAGGAGCAGTATTATAGTAGTATATCCCTGTATATAGGAGCAGTATTATAGTAGTTATATTCCTGTATATAGGAGCAGTATTATAGTAGTATATTCCTGTATATAGGAGCAGTATTATAGTAGTATATTCCTGTATATAGGAGCAGTATTATAGTAGTTATATCCCTGTATATAGGAGCAGTATTATAGTAGTTATATTCTTGTATATAGGAGCAGTATTATAGTCGTTATATCCCTGTATATAGGAGCAGTATTATAGTAGTTATATCCCTGTATATAGGAGCAGTATTATAGTAGTTATATTCCTGTATATAGGAGCAGTATTATAGTAGTATATTCCTGTATATAGGGGGCAGTATTATAGTAGTTATATAGGTAGCAGTATTATAGTAGTTATATTCCTGTATATAGGTGCAGTATTATAGTAGTTATATCCCTGTATATAGGGGCAGTATTATAGTAGTTATATTCCTGTATATAGGAGCAGTATTATAGTAGTTATATTCCTGTATATAGGAGCAGTATTATAGTAGTTATGTGCTCTGATAAGTGACACTTTCTCTCTTCTCCTTGGCCACCTGTATGGTTTCCCTCACTCACTAGGATAGGACACACGGCTGCGGACACTGAGAATGATGCATAATGAGAGGAACATAAACTTTTCTCTTTTCTCTGTTTTTAGTATTATGTTTATATCACTCTTATACTTTATCTCTTCTCTGTCCGTTGCCGTCTGTGTCTCAGCTCCGTCTCGGGGTTGTGCACTTACATAGGCTGCGGAGTGGTGACACAGCAATGTCTGCGGAGTCATGAACTCCCTTAAGCTCAGAGCTCAGCTGCACTTTCCACACAGAGATCAGCGGTTTCATCATCACCGGACAGGAATAGCTCTGTCTCCCTCCGCCTTTATTTTCTGCTTTCTAATACGTGCCCATTAGCGAGATCCTTGGCACGGCTCGTGAGCTTCGCTGAGCTGGCACATCCGACGTGGAAATACAAAGACCCTGCTACAGGAACGGCATCTGTTCTGAGAATTTCTCACACTTCTGTCTTTACATTTATTATTTAGATGATCGGGATCCGTCACCTGCTGCAATGTTGCTGTTTGGGAACATGTCTCATTTAAAGGGGAAGTCCTACGAGAATTCTTGTGTGTATTTCATCTGTTTGTGTAATGAGATATCTTACACTGAGGTCAGCGCCAGCGCCCCCTGCTGTTCCTTGTTCAGCTGATCTCTGTGTCCACCTTCTCCAGCCTTCGCTGGTGGACACACAAGTCCCGGCACGGCCTTCTCACCTGCCGTCTTGTTACCTTTATGCACTTCTCTAAACCTGTATATGTAAAGAGTGAGAAAAAAGTTTTACAGGAGTCAAAAGTTTTAGGGGGGTCGGGGGGACATGTATCATCTGCACAGTACTTTTGAGCAGGTGGTAGGTTTTATGGGTTGTGCAAAATTTTAGGGTTGTTGCGCAAAAATGATCATTAAGTGCCTAAGTGCACAATTGTAAGTGCCTTGATAATTGTTGCACAATTTTTTGGCACAATTTTTGCCTTAAAGTGGAAGTTCACCCCCCCGGAAATTTTTTTTTTATTTCAAATCAACTGGTGCCAGTAAGTGCCAGAGATGTGTAATTTACTTCTATATATAAATATCTCCAGCCTTACAGTATTTATCAGCTGCTGTATGTCCTGCAGGAAGTGGTGTATTCTCTCCAGTCTCCAAGTACTTACTAGCTGCTGTATGTCCTGCAGGAAGTAGTGTATTCTCTCCAGTCTTCCAGTACTTATCAGCTGCTGTATGTCCTGCAGGAAGTGGTGTATTCTCTCCAATCCTACCCAGTGCTCTCTGCTGCCACCTCTGTCCATGTCAGGAACTGTCCAGAGCAGCAGCAAATCCCCATAGAAAACCTCTCCTGCTCTGGACAGTTCCTGACATGGACAGAGGTGGCAGCAGAGAGCACTGTGTCAGACTTGAGAGAATACACCACTTCCTGCAGGACATACAGCAGCTGATAAGTACTAAGAAGTAAATAACAAATCTCTGGCACCAGTTGATTTGAAAGAATTTTTTTTGAGTGGTGAACTACCCCTTTAACAGCTTGGGTTAAAAAAAAACAACAAAGAGGACTGCTGCACAATTTTTTGTGCAAAAATGAAAAGATCGCACATGATAAATCACTTGAAAAAGGTGGCTGATCTGAAACCACGCCCCCTCCTGGTGCAAAAACTGAGAGAAGCTATGTTCACTCAACCTCAAAAAAAGAGAAAAAACGTCCGTTATTGTCGCCATTTGGTGGACTTTGAGATGTCCGCACACCGCATATTATTTGTTAGTTTTGTGGTGGCCCCCGGATGATGTTGTAGCAGTGGGACGGCCGGTCACTGTGGTGGAAGTGTGACGCCACTCCTGTGGTGGATGGCCGAGATACAGCCGGATCTTAAGGGTTTTGTCACGTGACGCCAGGGCCTGGTGGGCACACAGGTGGGATGGCACGCCTGCTGTTATAGTGTAAGGCAGGTTGCACCCTTCTCCCATGTGGTCGGTGTCCTGTCGGGTTGCTGCCGTGTCCCTTGGGATGGTGTAGTCACAGATGGCCAGAGTGGGGTAGTGACCCTCCCGGATAGTAGGACCCCCCACCCACAGAAAGGGGAAGTGTCCCGAGGTTGCGGTGTGCGTGCTGTACAGGTGGTAGTGAGTAATCACAGACTCAGGTGATGTTGACTTGGTTTACTATTAACTACTACAGCAGGTAATACAAGAATCTTGAAATACACTTGCTACAGTTCCAATAAATACACGTATATAGAACCACCAGCTGTGTGGGATAAATGCTGAGTAGGATGTAGTAGAGTTGGTAAGGTTGTACTGAGGTCGTGTAGAAGAGAGGAGGGGGCCGCGAGAGTCTCAGCCCAAGTAGTAATGTGCTCTGCCGGGAGGTTGGAGTGTACAGAGGAATACTTGTAGAAGAAGAAGAAGACAACCTGTGTCTGTGTATTGACCTTTCTATAGTCTTCACACTGCCTTCTGCCCACTAGCATTGGCTGAACTGTACTAATAGGTGACACAGGCCCCAGACCTTGTTACCCGGGATAAGCAGAGTGCTGAGGGTTCCGTGACTGACACTCACGTTGCAAGGTGGATTTCTTAGACTTTAAAGTAACTTTGCTCCACCCAGATCAGTTCTTAGCTCTTTGCCTTTTTAATATATACTGTCCTGCACTGTTGTAACTCCTAGTCCTCGGTGTGGGTTGAGATGATCTGTTGGCTAGTCCTCTCCTGAAGGGCTTAGCACTGCATACTGCAGGTGTGGTGCTTCAAGAAAGAAGTTTGTAAGAGAGCAGTGTCCTGCGTTCCACCCGTGCAGAGTACTGACTAAGACTGTGACTAACTACTCCTCCCCATCCTGTCTAGCGTGCAAGGTGCGCTGTGGTTGAGTGGAAAGAATGCAAAAGAAAAGTAGAAAGGGGAAGAGGTGATAGTACAGAAGAAAGGAAAGATCCTACTGTTCCACAGAATATGGCATACATAAATACAATAACTCTTTGAGACACTTCAGCTGTGCAGCTTCCTCACTTCAGTTATACAATACAGCGACATCTAGTGGTCATCTTTAGTAACACTTCAGCTGCAATAGGACTACAAAAAGTACAGACTTTTACGAAGGTTGTGGATAATAGTAACACACCTAGTGGGACATCACAGTTTGTTCCACACAGTTTTTCTTTTTTCACCGTCCTTTCAGTGTTTTTACTATTAAACTCAATGGACTTTTCTATTAAAGACAAAAAACGATCAGTCACCTAACCCAAAACAATGGATCAGCGTCCGTCACTGCACTGATGGGCGACCAAACAGCAAAATGTCGGATTTTTTACATCTGTTTTTTTATTGGAGGGAAAAAAAGGTTGTGTTTGTGTGCATCCATTTTGATCCGTTTTCCCATTGACTTCCATTATAAAACACGTATCAGAACTGATTTTTGTGTATGCTAAAAATAAGTATGCCTTTTGATTCTTTTTTGTAATGAAAGTTGATGGAAAAACGGATCATAACGGATGCAAACAAATACATAATTTTTTCATCATTTTTTTTTTTGCAAAAAACGGATAATAAGAAATGACTGCAAAAATGCAATGTGAACCCAGCCTTAGTCTTTCTATGGGGAAAATGACCTATCTGATATCCCAGCAAGTAATGGGGGAGGAGACCTATCTGTAAGGCGATGTTTGGAACACGGCCGCTATTGGACCAAGGGCAAGTTTCTCCAATGGGACAGTGTTCACATGGCAGATCAGAGAAGACCAGAATTGTCCAAGGAATCTATTGCCGCAATCAGTTCTGCAATATGTCTTGTGGTTCAAAACGTTATTAAAAATTGATAATAATTAGATCCAGCACCTTCTGCAGAGCCGTTTATGGT
This sequence comes from Dendropsophus ebraccatus, assembly GCA_027789725.1. Taxonomy (NCBI): domain Eukaryota; kingdom Metazoa; phylum Chordata; class Amphibia; order Anura; family Hylidae; genus Dendropsophus; species Dendropsophus ebraccatus. The sequence continues at coordinate 61,560,440 of JAQFWZ010000004.1, forward strand.
GCTGAACACAGAGAAGGATAACAACTATATAGTGCTGTGTATTAGTGAGGTCTCTGGGCCTAAGTGTGAGGGACTACTTCCTATTCAAGTCACTGAGGGGACACAGGAGATGGGAGAGCTGTGCGAGTTTCCAAGGGACAGACTGCATTGCTTCCTGGTCACATGATCATACTGGTGCCGCCCACAGGAAGTGAAGACACCAGAGCTGCAGAGAGAAGAAATGAGTGTGAAAATGACCCCAGAGAGCGGCTGTTTCCCCATGGATAGTCATGTGTATTACTCAAAGGCTGTTTTTCTTTTTCTATTTCACGGGGTAAACCCTTTAATTTAATCTCAGGTTGCTACAGGAAACCAGCAGAGACAGCAATGGCGGTGATAAAAGCCGATTCCCTCCAAATGGAACAAATGTGTTTTACACTTTCTGATATTTTATGGTTGGGACATAATGGGACCTCTCGGTCACATGTTCCAATTGTTTGTGAACACCGCTGCGCCCCATTTAGTTTTTCATGGTTTTATTTTATTCTTTTCCTTCAGTTTTGGCAGGTCCAATTTTTCTTAAAATCCTGCTTTAAAGTTTTACACAGCTCTCATAGTAACAAAATAATGCTGCCACATTTGGCACAGTTACTGTTACTTGGAGAGGACACTTAACCTGGCAGCCATTGGAGAGGACACAACCTGACAGCCATTGGAGAGGACACAACCTGACAGCCATTGGAGAGGACACAACCTGACAGCCATTGGAGAGGACACAACCTGACAGCCATTGGAGAGGACACAACCTGACAGCCATTGGAGAGGACACAACCTGACAGCCATTGGAGAGGACACAACCTGACAGCCATTGGAGAGGACACAACCTGACAGCCATTGGAGAGGACACAACCTGACAGCCATTGGAGAGGACACAACCTGACAGCCATTGGAGAGGACACAACCTGACAGCCATTGGAGAGGACACAACCTGACAGCCATTGGAGAGGACACTTTACCTGACAGCCATTGGAGAGGACACTTAACCTGACAGCAATTGGAGAGGACACAACCTGACAGCCATTGGAGAGGACACTTAACCTGACAGCAATTGGAGAGGACACAACCTTACAGCCATTGGAGAGGACACTTTACCTGACAGCCATTGGAGAGGTTGCTTACCCTGACAGGCATTGTAGAGGCCACTTAACCTGGCAGCCATTGGAGAGGACACTTAACCTGGCAGCCAATGGAGAGGACGCTTAACCTGACAACCATAGGAGAGGACACTTTACCTAACAGCCATTGGAGAGGACACTTAACCTGACAGCCATTGGAGAGAACACTTAACCTGACAGCCATTGGAGAGGACACTTAACCTGACAGCCATTGGAGAGGACGCTTAACCTGACAGCCATTGGAGAGGACATTTAACCTGACAGCCATTGGAGAGGATGCTTAACCTGACAGCCATTGGAGAGGACACTTAAGCTGACAGCCATTAGAGAGGACACAACCTGACAGCCATTAGAGAGAACACTTAACCTGACAGCCATTGGAGAGGACACTTTACCTGACAGCCATTGGGGAGGACACTTTACCTGACAGCCATTGGGGAGGACACTTAACCTGACAGCCATTAGAGAGGAAACTTAACCTGACAGCCATTGGAGAGGACACTTAACCTGACAGCCATTGGAGAGGACACAACCTGACAGCCATTGGAGAGGACACTTTACCTGACAGCCATTGGAGAGGACACTTAACCTGACAGCCATTGGGGAGGACACTTAACCTGACAGCCATTGGGGAGGACACTTAACCTGACAGCCATTGGGGAGGACACTTAACCTGACAGCCATTAGAGAGGACACTTAACCTGACAGTCATTGGAGAGGACACTTAACCTGACGGCAATTGGAGAGGACACTTAACCTGACGGCAATTGGAGAGGACACAACCTGACAGCCATTGGAGAGGACACAACCTGACAGCCATTGGAGAGGACACTTAACCTGACAGCCATTGAAGAGGACACTTAACCTGACGGCAATTGGAGAGGACACTTAACCTGACAGCAATTGGAGAGGACACAACCTGACAGCCATTGGAGAGGACACTTAACCTGACAGCCATTGGAGAGGACACTTAACCTGACAGCAATTGGAGAGGACACAACCTGACAGCCATTGGAGAGGACATTTAACCTGATAGCAATTGGAGAGGACACAACCTTACAGCCATTGGAGAGGACACTTTACCTGACAGCCATTGGAGAGGTTGCTTACCCTGACAGGCATTGTAGAGGCCACTTAACCTGGCAGCCATTGGAGAGGACACTTAACCTGGCAGCCAATGGAGAGGACGCTTAACCTGACAACCATAGGAGAGGACACTTAACCTGACAGCCATTGGAGAGGACACTTAAGCTGACAGCCATTAGAGAGGACACTTTACCTGACAGCCATTGGAGAGGACACTTTACCTGACAGCCATTGGGGAGGACACTTAACCTGACAGCCATTGGGGAGGATGCTTAACCTGACAGCCATTGGGGAGGACACTTTACCTGACAGCCATTGGGGAGGACACTTAACCTGACAGCCATTGGAGAGGACACTTTACCTGACAGCCATTGGGGAGGACACTTAACCTGACAGCCATTGGGGAGGACACTTAAGCTGACAGCCATTAGAGAGGAAACTTAACCTGACAGACATTGGAGAGGACACAACCTGACAACCATTGTAGAGGGCACTTAACCTGACAGCCATTTGAGAGGATGTTTAACCTGACAGCCATTGGAGAGGACACTTAACCTGAAAGCCATTGGAGAGGACGCTTAACCTGAAAGCCATTGGAGAAAAGGCTTAACCTGACAGCCATTGGAGAGGACATTTAACCTGACAGCCATTGGAGAGGATGCTTAACCTGACAGCCATTGGAGAGGACACTTAAGTTGACAGCCATTGGAGAGGACACTTAACCTGACAGCCATTGGGGAGGACACTTAACCTGACAGCCATTGTAGAGGAAACTTAACCTGACAGCCATTAGAGAGGAAACTTAACCTGACAGCCATTAGAGAGGACACTTAACCTGACAGCCATTGGAGAGGACACTTAACCTGACGGCAATTGGAGAGGACACTTAACCTGACGGCAATTGGAGAGGGCACAACCTGAAAGCCATTGGAGAGGATGCTTAACCTGACAGCCATTGGAGAGGACACTTAACCTGACAGCCATTGGAGAGGACACTTAACCTGACAGCCATTGGAGAGGACACTTACCCTGACAGGCATTGGAGAGGCCACTTAACCTGACAGCCATTGGAGAGGATGCTTAACCTGACAGCCATTGGAGAGGACACTTAACCTGACAACCATAGAAGAGGACACTTAACCTGGCAGCCATTGGAGAGGACACTTAACCTGGCAGCCATTGGAGAGGACACTTAACCTGGCAGCCATTGGAGAGGACACTTAACCTGGCAGCCATTGGAGAGGACGCTTAACCTGACAACCATAGGAGAGGACACTTAACCTGACAGCCATTGGAGAGGACACTTAACCTGACAGCCATTGGAGAGGACACTTAACCTGACAGCCATTGGAGAGGACACTTAACCTGACAGCCATTGGAGAGGATGCTTAACCTGACAGCCATTGAAGAGGACATTTAACCTGACAGCCATTGGAGAGGACACTTAACCTGTCAGCCATTAGAGAGGACGCTTAACCTGACGACTATTGGAGAGGACACAACCTGCCAGCCATTAGGGAGGATGCTTAACCTGGCAGCCATTGGAAAGGACACTTAACCTGACCGACATTGCAGAGGACGCTTAACCTGACAGCCATTAGAGAGGAAGAAGGAAGATGGAAAACATGGACATATTAAAAAGAAGGCACTGCACCCTGCCAGAGCAGCCCCCAGGGTCTTTGTCAGACCCAGACACCAGGGATACTTGATGGCCAGAACCAGCGATCACCATAGTCTCATCTTCGTTGTTTTCAGAGCCTTGGTATCGGTCATTCTACACCTGGAGTTGGAAATGTTGTGTCCGTACAGTAAAGGCAGGGGTGGAGCTAGGGGAGGGCATGTGGGGTGCTGGTGTGCTCCGGGTGCCCAGTGCCAGGGGTCAGCAAAATGCCACTTTGTCATGACTGCCCCATTCACTAAAGATACAGGAGGAGGGTCCGGCTGAGACCTGGAGGCAGGGGAGCGTTTGCTGCGATAGTGGGATTAGGTAATGCTGAGTAATGGATTTCACATTCGTTCTTTCCATCTGGAAATGTCTTCTCGGGCTCCCTCAGCCATCGGACGCTGTCAGTTTTCTGTAAATGCTCACAGGACGTCCATTGTTATTGTTTTCTGTTGTTTTATGGCTCGATTTTATATTACACTTTAGTGCAATGATTTATACTCCATCATCTGCTTCAGCAATGTCCTTCTGCACAGTCACCATGTACCCCATGGGGTTATAGGCACATATGTGGGGGCTAGCAGTAGGTCGCACAGAATGTTAGGCCGGCCCGGGCCAGAGTCCCTACATTTCCAAGTTCAGTCTACAATGAGACCTAAGTGTAATCCCAATGAATGAAAACGAGAGCGCAGGGACCATAAAGCCAATGTGGGGTCCCAGGTGACACAAACTACCGGCCATCAGCTCCTGTAATGGACCAGTCCTTCACGTTTTGCACTTAACAAGCTGCGATTTGTTCCTTTTCTTTATGTTCTGTGTTGCAGGAATCTGTTCAGCGCATTTCTTATGACCTTTCCCGAAACCTGAATTTCTTGGTCTGGGTACGATGCAGTTAACCCTCTCCTCCCCGCAGATGATCACATCTTCTGTCTCCTTGCTTTGTTGTTATCTCCCTGCAGATTATCACATCACCTATCTCCTTGCTCTGTTGTCATCTCCCTGCAGATTATTATATCTATCTCCTTGCTCTGTTGTCATCTCCCTGCAGATGATTGTGTCTTCTATCTCCTTGCTCTGTTGTCATCTCCCTGCAGAACACGTTGTATCGAGCTCCAGGAATTCTGTGTCTTTTTTGTGACTCTGAGGACACAATACACGGAATATGACCCAAATAACAAAAGAAGATGTCACTGAATCTGTAAATTGTCCTTGAAAAGATATTTTGGGAGGACTGTACCTTTCCTCCATGAGGGAAGATGACAAAAAGAACGCAGTGCTCGGGACAGAATCTTATGTGGACGTTATGTTCTACCTTGACATCTTGTGTACTTATAACAAACTCTGGGTTCCCACGTCAGCGATTCAGACCAAAGCTTCATCCATGAGATCACTCATCACCAGGTCAGACCAAAGCTTTCTCCATGACATCACTCATCACCAGGTCAGACCAAAGCTTCATCCATGACATCACTCATCAACAGGTAAGACCAAAGCTTTCTCCATGACATCACTCATCACCAGGTCAGACCAAAGCTTCATCCATGACATCACTCATCAACAGGTAAGACCAAAGCGTTCTCCGTGACATCAATCACCACCAGGTCAGACCAAAGCTTTCTCCATGACATCACTCATCACCAGGTCAGACCAAAGCGTTCTCCGTGACATCAATCACCACCAGGTCAGACCAAAGCTTTCTCCATGACATCACTCACCACCAGGTCAGACCAAAGCTTTGTCCATGACATCACTCACCACCAGGTCAGACCAAAGCTTCCTCCATGACATCACTCACCACCAGGTCAGACCAAAGCTTTCTCCATGACATCACTCACCACCAGGTCAGACCAAAGCTTTCTCCATGACATCACTCACCACCAGGTAAGACCAAAGCTTTCTCCGTGACATCACTCATCACCAGGTCAGACCAAAGCTTCCTCCGTGACATCACTCACCACCAGGTCAGACCAAAGCTTCATTCATGACATCACTCATCACCAGGTCAGACCAAAGCTTTCTCCATGACATCACTCATCACCAGGTCAGACCAAAGCTTCCTCCATGACATCACTCATCACCAGGTCAGACCAAAGCTTCATCCATGACATCACTCATCACCAGGTCAGACCAAAGCTTTCTCCATGACATCACTCACCACCAGGTAAGACCAAAGCTTTCTCCGTGACATCACTCATCACCAGGTCAGACCAAAGCTTCCTCCATGACATCACTCATCACCAGGTCAGACCAAAGCTTCATTCATGACATCACTCATCACCAGGTCAGACCAAAGCTTCGTCCATGACATCACTCATCACCAGGTCAGACCAAAGCTTTCTCCATGACATCACTCACCACCAGGTCAGACCAAAGCTTTCTCCATGACATCACTCACCACCAGGTCAGACCAAAGCTTTGTCCATGACATCACTCACCACCAGGTCAGACCAAAGCTTCCTCCATGACATCACTCACCACCAGGTCAGACCAAAGCTTTCTCCATGACATCACTCACCACCAGGTAAGACCAAAGCTTTCTCCGTGACATCACTCATCACCAGGTCAGACCAAAGCTTCCTCCGTGACATCACTCACCACCAGGTCAGACCAAAGCTTCATTCATGACATCACTCATCACCAGGTCAGACCAAAGCTTTCTCCATGACATCACTCATCACCAGGTCAGACCAAAGCTTCCTCCATGACATCACTCATCACCAGGTCAGACCAAAGATTCATCCATGACATCACTCATCACCAGGTCAGACCAAAGCTTCATTCATGACATCACTCATCACCAGGTCAGACCAAAGCTTCCTCCATGACATCACTCATCACCAGGTCAGACTAAAGCTTTCTCCATGACATCACTCACCACCAGGTCAGACCAAAGCTTTCTCCATGACATCACTCACCACCAGGTAAGACCAAAGCTTCGTCCATGACATCACTCATCACCAGGTCAGACCAAAGCTTTCTCCATGACATCACTCACCACCAGGTAAGACCAAAGCTTTCTCCGTGACATCACTCATCACCAGGTCAGACCAAAGCTTCCTCCGTGACATCACTCACCACCAGGTCAGACCAAAGCTTCATTCATGACATCACTCATCACCAGGTCAGACCAAAGCTTTCTCCATGACATCACTCATCACCAGGTCAGACCAAAGCTTCCTCCATGACATCACTCATCACCAGGTCAGACCAAAGCTTCGTCCATGACATCACTCATCACCAGGTCAGACCAAAGCTTCATTCATGACATCACTCATCACCAGGTCAGACCAAAGCTTCCTCCATGACATCACTCATCACCAGGTCAGACTAAAGCTTTCTCCATGACATCACTCACCACCAGGTCAGACCAAAGCTTTCTCCATGACATCACTCACCACCAGGTAAGACCAAAGCTTTCTCCATGACATCACTCACCACCAGGTAAGACCAAAGCTTTCTCCATGACATCACTCATCACCAGGTCAGACCAAAGCTTCCTCCATGACATCACTCATCACCAGGTCAGACCAAAGCTTCGTCCATGACATCACTCATCACCAGGTCAGACCAAAGCTTCATTCATGACATCACTCATCACCAGGTCAGACCAAAGCTTCCTCCATGACATCACTCATCACCAGGTCAGACCAAAGCTTCCTCCATGACATCACTCATCACCAGGTCAGACCAAAGCTTTCTCCATGACATCACTCACCACCAGGTCAGACCAAAGCTTTCTCCATGACATCACTCACCACCAGGTAAGACCAAAGCTTCGTCCATGACATCACTCATCACCAGGTCAGACCAAAGCTTTCTCCATGACATCACTCACCACCAGGTCAGACCAAAGCTTTCTCCGTGACATCACTCACCACCAGGTCAGACCAAAGCTTCCTCCATAACATCACTCACCACCAGGTCAGACCAAAGCTTTCTCCATGACTTCACTCATGACCAGGTCAGACCAAAGCTTTCTCCATTACATCACTCATCACCAGGTCAGACCAAAGCTTTCTCCATGACATCACTCATCACCAGGTCAGACCAAAGCTTCCTCCATGACATCACTCATCACCAGGTCAGACCAAAGCTTCCTCCACAGCATCACTCATCACCAGGTCAGACCAAAGCTTCCTCCATGACATCACTCATCACCAGGTCAGACCAAAGCTTCCTCCATGACATCACTCATCACCAGGTCAGACCAAAGCTTCCTCCATGACATCACTCACCACCAGGTCAGACCAAAGCTTTCTCCATGACATCACTCATCACCAGGTCAGACCAAAGCTTCGTCCATGACATCACTCATCACCAGGTCAGACCAAAGCTTCATTCATGACATCACTCATCACCAGGTCAGACCAAAGCTTCCTCCATGACATCACTCATCACCAGGTCAGACCAAAGCTTCCTCCATGACATCACTCATCACCAGGTCAGACCAAAGCTTTCTCCATGACATCACTCACCACCAGGTCAGACCAAAGCTTCCTCCATGACATCACTCATCACCAGGTCAGACCAAAGCTTCCTCCATGACATCACTCATCACCAGGTCAGACCAAAGCTTTCTCCATGACATCACTCACCACCAGGTCAGACCAAAGCTTTCTCCATGACATCACTCATCACCAGGTCAGACCAAAGCTTCCTCCGTGACATCACTCACCACCAGGTAAGACCAAAGCTTCGTCCATGACATCACTCATCACCAGGTCAGACCAAAGCTTTCTCCATGACTTCACTCATCACCAGGTCAGACCAAAGCTTTCTCCATTACATCACTCATCACCAGGTCAGACCAAAGCTTCCTCCATGACATCACTCATCACCAGGTCAGACCAAAGCTTCCTCCACAGCATCACTCATCACCAGGTCAGACCAAAGCTTCCTCCATGACATCACTCATCACCAGGTCAGACCAAAGCTTCCTCCATGACATCACTCACCACCAGGTCAGACCAAAGCTTCCTCCATGACATCACTCATCACCAGGTCAGACCAAAGCTTCCTCCATGACATCACTCACCACCAGGTCAGACCAAAGCTTTCTCCATGACATCACTCATCACCAGGTCAGACCAAAGCTTTCTCCATGACATCACTCATCACCAGGTCAGACCAAAGCTTCCTCCATTACATCACTCATCACCAGGTCAGACCAAAGCTTCCTCCATGACATCACTCATCACCAGGTCAGACCAAAGCTTTCTCCATGACATCACTCATCACCAGGTCAGACCAAAGCTTCCTCCATGACATCATTCACCACCAGGTCAGACCAAAGCTTCCTCCATGACATCATTCACCACCAGGTTACTCCCCAGTGTGTTGGATAAGCTTGCTGCTTTGGCCGCTGACCTTGCCGATCTCATTGGGTAATCTTGAGGGATGAGCACCACCCAGATGTATCCTCCCGAGCCCGTAATGTGAGTACGAGTCATCTTCTGTATGTACAGTAATACAAAAGTCTCCCTGGCAAAGTTCTGTACTGCTTAGAGTGGTCCCTCCTGGTAGCCACTAATGGTGCATTTACACAGGCAGATTTATCTGACAGATTTTGGAAGCCAAAATCAGGAATGGATTTGAAAAAATTTTATGTTCTGTTCCTGGCTTTGGCTTCAAAAATCTGTCAGATAAATCTGCCTGTGTAAATGCACCATTAGCCTGAAAGGGTTAATCCGGCGCTGATAAAAAAAAAAGACAATCAATCAATCATAAACATAGTTTTCACACTCACCATTTCTCCTGAGTCTGTCTCCGTTGGAATTTTCTGCTGTTTGCAGGTCCCTAATGCGCCAGTTGGTGTCTTCCTTTTTTCTTCGCTTCCTGGTTTGGGCTTTCCCATGATGCACTTTGTCTCCTGTGATGTCTAATTGACAACTGTTAGATGTTTTACAGCTTGTTCAGCCAATCATAGCTGAGCAACCTGAGTCATCTGACAAAGAGAGGCTGGCTTAACAGGGATTAGACCCGCCTCTATCTTGATGATGTCATTGTCACAAAATGGCTCCCACAGAGCAGCCTGGGGTCAACAGTCATTAGGTAACAATCAGTTTACTTCACTTCCTGGTGGGGGATTGAGGGGGGAAAGATAGGAACGGGGGCAGATAGGTGATTGAAGCATATTATAAAGTTATATAACTTTGTAATGTGTTTCAATTACTGGGAAAAAGCTTTTCGCTGGAGTACCCCTTTAAGCACCTACACCTGGAACGTGGTGGGATACAGGCAGGGCATATACCACTCCGAGCCATGTGACAATGGCGCAGTGATACTGCACAACACCTGCCTTTGAAAATACCACCCCTGGGTTACCGTGACAGTGTGCCTGGCTGTGGACCCCTTAAATGTCCTTACAAACTGTCCATAGACAAGAAGTCTGGAGAAGAAGGAAGAGGGCAGGGCAGGGCCGCATGGTCTCTGTTCACCTTCTGCTGGGTAATTTATAGAAGCCACTAAGTGTGAAGCAGGGGGCTGTAGGTTTTGCACCCCACCCTTAAGATACTGAAGACTGAAGACAAAGAACCCAGAACACATGGGACAAGGGATGAGATGTGATGGAGGAGGCAGCCACATCCTGGAAAGGAGAAGATCTATGGGAATCTAAGAGAAGGGGAGCTGGCGTGAACACAGCACGTCTGTGGGATCCAGAAGAAGCCATCACTCAGAGGAGAGGAGAGGACTGGGCTTGTGGATGTCAGTGATGGAGGAGAAGCCATCGCTCAGAGGAGGAGAGGACTGGGCTTGTGGATGTCAGTGATGGAGGAGAAGCCATCGCTCAGAGGAGAGGACTGGGCTTGTGGATGTCAGTGATGGAGGAGAAGCCATCGCTCAGAGGAGAGGACTGGGCTTGTGGATGTCAGTGATGGAGGAGAAGCCATCGCTCAGAGGAGAGGAGAGGACTGGGCTTGTGGATCTCAGTGATGGAGGAGAAGCCATCACCCAGAGGAGAGGAGAGGACTGGGCTTGTGGATGTCAGTGATGGAGGAGAAGCCATCGCTGAGAGGAGAGGACTGGGCTTGTGGATCTCAGTGATCGAGAGGAAACCATCGCTGAGAGGAGAGGACTGGGCTTGTGGATGTCAGTGATGGAGGAGAAGCCATCACCCAGAGGAGAGGAGAGGACTGGGCTTGTGGATCTCAGTGATGGAGGAGAAGCCATCGCTCAGAGGAGAGGACTGGGCTTGTGGATGTCAGTGATCAAGAGGAAACCATCGCTGAGAGGAGAGGACTGGGCTTGTGGATGTCAGTGATGGAGGAGAAGCCATCGCTCAGAGGAGGAGAGGACTGGGCTTGTGGATGTCAGTGATGGAGGAGAAGCCATCGCTGAGAGGAGAGGAGAGGACTGGGCTTGTGGATCTCAGTGATGGAGGAGAAGCCATCGCTCAGAGGAGAGGAGAGGACTGGGTTGTGGATGTCAGTGATGGAGGAGAAGCCATCGCTCAGAGGAGAGGACTGGGCTTGTGGATGTCAGTGATGGAGGAGAAGCCATCGCTCAGAGGAGAGGACTGGGCTTGTGGGTGTCAGTGATGGAGGAGAAGCCATCACTCAGAGGAGAGGAGAGGACTGGGCTTGTGGAGGTCAGTGATGGAGGAGAAGCCATCGCTGAGAGGAGAGGAGAGGACTGGGCTTGTGGATGTCAGTGATGGAGGAGAAGCCATCGCTCAGAGGAGAGGAGAGGACTGGGCTTGTGGATCTCAGTGATGGAGGGGAAGCCATCACCCAGAGGAGAGGACTGGGCTTGTGGATCTCAGTGATGGAGGAGAAGCCATCGCTCAGAGGAGGAGAGGAGAGGACTGGGCTTGTGGATGTCAGTGATGGAGGAGAAGCCATCGCTCAGAGGAGAGGAGAGGACTAGGCTTGTGGATCTCAGTGATGGAGGGGAAGCCATTGCTCAGAGGAGAGGAGAGGACTGGGCTTGTGGATCTCAGTGATGGAGGGGAAGCCATCACCCAGAGGAGAGGAGAGGACTGGGCTTGTGGATGTCAGTGATGGAGGAGAAGCCATCGCTCAGAGGAGAGGAGAGGACTGGGCTTGTGGATGTCAGTGATGGAGGAGAAGCCATCGCTCAGAGGAGAGGAGAGGACTGGGCTTGTGGATGTCAGTGATGGAGGAGAAGCCATCGCTCAGAGGAGGAGAGGAGAGGACTGGGCTTGTGGATCTCAGTGATGGAGGAGAAGCCATCGCTCAGAGGAGAGGAGAGGACTGGGCTTGTGGATGTCAGTGATGGAGGAGAAGCCATCGCTCAGAGGAGAGGAGAGGACTGGGCTTGTGGATGTCAGTGATGGAGGAGAAGCCATCGCTCAGAGGAGAGGAGAGGACTGGGCTTGTGGATCTCAGTGATGGAGGGGAAGCCATTGCTCAGAGGAGAGGAGAGGATTGGGCTTGTGGATCTCAGTGATGGAGGGGAAGCCATCACCCAGAGGAGAGGAGAGGACTGGGCTTGTGGATGTCAGTGATGGAGGAGAAGCCATCGCTCAGAGGAGAGGAGAGGACTGGGCTTGTGGATCTCAGTGATGGAGGAGAAGCCATCGCTCAGAGGAGAGGAGAGGACTGGGCTTGTGGATGTCAGTGATGGAGGAGAAGCCATCGCTCAGAGGAGAGGAGAGGACTGGGCTTGTGGGTGTCAGTGATGGAGGAGAAGCCATCGCTCAGAGGAGAGGAGAGGACTGGGCTTGTGGAGGTCAGTGATGGAGGAGAAGCCATCGCTCAGAGGAGAGGAGAGGAGAGGAGAGGACTGGGCTTGTGGATGTCAGTGATGGAGGAGAAGCCATCGCTCAGAGGAGGAGAGGACTGGGCTTGTGGATGTCAGTGATGGAGGAGAAGCCATCGCTCAGAGGAGAGGAGAGGACTGGGCTTGTGGATGTCAGTGATCGAGGAGAAGCCATCGCTCAGAGGAGGAGAGGACTGGGCTTGTGGATGTCAGTGATGGAGGAGAAGCCATCGCTCAGAGGAGAGGAGAGGACTGGGCTTGTGGATGTCAGTGATCGAGGAGAAGCCATCGCTCAGAGAAGAGGAGAGGACTGGGCTTGTGGATGTCAGTGATGGAGGAGAAGCCATCGCTCAGAGAAGAGGAGAGGACTGGGCTTGTGGATGTCAGTGATGGAGGAGAAGCCATCGCTCAGAGGAGAGGAGAGGACTGGGCTTGTGGATGTCAGTGATGGAGGAGAAGCCATCGCTCAGAGGAGAGGAGAGGAGAGGACTGGGCTTGTGGATGTCAGTGATGGAGGAGAAGCCATCACCCAGAGGAGAGGAGAGGACTGGGCTTGTGGGTCTCAGTGATGGAGGAGAAGCCATCGCTCAGAGGAGAGGAGAGGACTGGGCTTGTGGGTCTCAGTGATCGAGGAGAAGCCATCACTCAGAGGAGAGGACTGGGCTTGTGGGTCTCAGTGATCGAGGATCTGACAATCTAAGGGACTGATGTGAAGCACTGTGTGAACTCTTGCTAAAACCATACGGCTAGACTTGTTGGCATTGGATTACTGAGTGGCGCCCCGGACACTCTTCCCTGCTTGATACAGTTGAATTCAATAAACTTTATTCCTTTTCAATAAGTTGCTTCATCCCCGTGTGTTCTCTGATAATCACTCCATCGCAGTTACCACATTAGCACCTTAGGTCAGCCTCCTCCAATCTGTGTCTGTACAAAGGTCAACAACTCCAGCATGCAAAGGCACACAAGTGGAGTCCCATGTGGTCTGTAGCCAAAGAGCCCAAACTACAACTCTCATCATGCTCTGGTGGTCTTCTGTTGAGCCATGGGTGGAGATTATTTCTTCTGATCAGCGGCTCTACAGTTGTTGCAAAACTAAAACTCCCTTTACTGCAGTATGGAAACCATTATGAAACAATTTCAATGACTGCATTGGCCTAAACCGCGATGTGGTCATCCGAAACAATAGGGAAGCGTCTTCCCAGTGCCGTCACCCAGCGTGGTGTAATCTGCCCGGGAACGCCATCTGACAATACACGAACGCATTCCAGAAAGCTCCCAGGCTTCCTGCAGCAACCGAGATCACGTCATCCCCGGCCAAAGGCGGAACGCGAGTTGCAGAGGGCCAGTAAATATTTGCTCACTTGCGGATTAGTTGGTCAAACAGATGAAGTCATCGGTGTGAAAGCGTTCAGACAAACATTCACTCTGTTGTTTCTTTATTATTCATTTATTATTTTCACACACCCATCTCTGCACTACAAAGAAAACAGCCCCCTGCCTATAACTAGTACACATGAAAACATTCCAACTATCACACAAGAAGCCAGAGTCTAAGAGACAGTATCACACATGACAAGCTTAGATACACTGGATCAGTAGAAAGTATCACACATTAGAGGCTTAGATACACTGGTTAGTAGACCGTATCACACATCAGAGACCTAGATGAAATTAGTGTCCGGACGATGTGCTGAGATCAGCGGTTTGATTTGTTTCGAATTTGACCGGATTGCTAAGTATTATGGAGGGACAACTACAGTGGCTGACTGCAGCGGAGAAGCTGAGAACTGAGCCCTGTTTGTATGAGACCCCAACCACTCACCAAGCAGCGCAGGCACTGAACCTGGCAGACGGTGACATGAAGCAGGCAGCGCCGGTGGGCCAGAGAGCCTCCTGGGAGCAGATCATAGGTCGGAGACGCTGGATGGCGACTATTTCATGATCTCCATAGCTGTTCACTTATCCTCATCGTCCCTGAGGAAGGAACTTGTAGTTCTGATACGCGTCGGACACAATAAAGTTTTCTACTTGTTATAGTTACACTTACAGTTCATTTCCAAGCGCAGTGTGCACCAATCCGGGTGTAGGGAGAATTCACCCGGGAGGATCACTACAGGAATCCGTAATACACAGGCCGCAACAGAAGACTCTGGGAGGACTCCAAGCAGCAGAATATCGCCTTTCTCAATACACGCTGTCCGGGCAACGGGGGGGAGTAGGTCGATCTCCCCTCCGAGAAGTGAGTGAACATTGGTTTACCTTTACCTTCCTTTTATTGCATAATAGAGCTGGTTTAGAAGTTGATCGCTCCCCACTTTTATTTTATTTTTTCTTGTGCGTTTTGCCGCTTCCTTCTGCTTAACTACTGACCACTGAGACACCATCTCAGCGACACCACCGAAACAACCAGCCACACATCTCTCCAGGAACAGCTAGGCTGATGGCGCAAGGAGGGTGGGGGATTGTGAAGGAGTCCCACATGGTGTCTGGAGACTGAGCAGCCGACAATGGGAAAACTAACATAAGGACTATTGTAAATTGCCACAACGTGATATATACTGTAGGTCAGAAGTAACCGCCATGTCGGTCAGTCACTCAGCTACACATAACCTCTCCATATTGGTGGTCAGCATGGTCACATGGAGATCTGTGGCTGGAAGGGGCTCTGTAAGACTGGGAGTATATGTCATCAATGTAAATAGGAGGAAGGAGAGGGACGAGCCTCTAAGGTTATTGCATAGTGTGAACCATGGGGAACCTGCTTAGCTTGAGTTAATATAGGGGTCAGAGGTCATAAAGTGGATTATGGAGTAAGCATAGGTCCATGAGATGTGGAGACTTCTGGGGGGTTCAGCAAGTCTGGATGGGGCACCCACTATACTACCACCCCAGCAATCACTCACCAGAAGCTATATTTCTAAGAGAATAATATATGTATATTTATTACAAAATGACACCTGGTACCAATTATCAAACAACCAACACCTATATAGTATATATATATACATATATATATATATATACTGTATATATATACACTATATATATAGTACTGTGTGTCCCAAGAATAAGAAGATTTCAATTTAAATCACAAAACTTTATTTAATCCATCACAAAGAAAAACATAAAATCAAGACCTGGGAGGTGGGAGACCCCGAGTAACCTGATAATCATATAAAGTGCCTGTGCATATTATTACAGCTCATAAACAACTCCTTCAGCATAGATGCATATATAATAAAGTGCTACATCACAATGCCACAGTATGCTGAATGGAGTAATAATATAACCGTAAACATGTAAACCGTATGTTACCACAAGTGTCCGCTGGCCTCCCACCTCACTCCAACGCCGTTTCGCACCACTTCTTCATCTGAGAGGCAAACTCTGGAGGGGCTTATACTTACCGATATACACATCAAATCACAATCAGAACATTTAAAGGGGTTATCCAGTGCTACAAAAACATGGCCACTTTCTTTCAGAGACAACACGACTCTTGTCTCCAGTTCAGGTGCAGTTTGTAATTAAGCTCCATTCACTTAAATGGAACTGAGCAGCAAAACTCCGCTCAAGCTGGAGACAAGAGAGGGGCTGTTTCTGGAAGAAAGTGGCCATGTTTTTGTAGCGCTGGATAACCCCTTTAAGTCTGAAGCCTGGCAACATCCACAATACCCCCTGGGAATGCCCCAATAAGGCCTGGAAACGCCCACAATACGGGCTGGGAACGCCCTTAATGCCGCCTTGAAATGCCCACAGTACCGTCTGGAAACGCCCACAATGTAGCCTGGGAACCCCCACAATAACACCTGGGAACGCCAACAATACAGACTGGGAACGCCTATAATATCGCCTAGGAATGCCCTCAATACCGCCTAGGAATGCCCTCAATGCAGCCTGGTAACGCCCTCAATATCGCCTGGCAACGCCTTCAATACCGCCTTGGAACGCCCACAGTACCACCTGGAAACACCCACAATGCAGCCTGGGAAAACCCACAATACTGCTGGCAACACCCACAATACCGCTGGCAACGCCCACAATACCCCATGGGAACGCCCACAATATCGCCTGGGAACGCCCTCAATACCGCCTTGGAACGTCCATAGTACCGCCTGAAAATGCCCACAATGCAGCCTGGAAACACCCACAATACAGCTGGCAACGCCCACAATACCCCCATGGAACGTCCACAATACCCCTTGGGAACGCCCACAATATCCCCTGGGAACGCCCACAATACCACCTGGCAACGCCTTCAATGCAGCCTGGAAACACCCACAATACAGCTGGCAACGCCCACAATACCCCCATGGAACGCCCACAATAACACCTGGGAACGTCCACAATACCCCTTGGGAACGCCCACAATATCCCCTGGGAACGCCCACAATACCACCTGGCAACGCCTTCAATGCAGCCTGGGAACGCCCACAATACCACCTGGGAACACCCACAATACTGCATGGGAACGCCAACAATGCAGCCTCAGAGAACGCCAACAATACTGCATGGGAATGCCCTGAATATGGCTTGGTAACACCTACAGTACCGCCTGGGAACGCCCACAACACTACCTGGGAAGGCCCACAATACCGCCTGGGAACACCTACAGTACCGCCTGGGAACGCCCACAACACTACCTGGGAACACCCGCAAAACTGCCCTGGAAAACACACACAATACTTTCTGGGAACAGTAGGTAAGACTGGTCCTCCTGCTACTATGGTGATACATAGGAATAACAAATCCTCTTTCTGTAAGACCACACAAGATGACTCCTAGGGGGCTGAGATACATGTGATACACGGATACACCCCCTGAGCACACTGCACACATTTTAGGCCTGACAGAAATTTGTCCCTTCAACTCCACTCTAAGAAATAATTGCATAACATTGTCGGACAATGTGGTAAAAGAGTTTGGAAGTATCCACCTGACAGGATTAGATACACTGGCTGAGAAACACACTGCAGCAGGAGATGGGAGGCTCTATTATAATAGATGATGTGTGGCCCCTGATGACCCTACAGTGTATACTCTGCTCCCAGTAGTGGGGCCCACGCTCAGCCGATGCCATGGAAGGTCACGGGGCCGCGCAGCACAGCAAGTAGTAACACCTTCTAGGTAAACAGCAGCCAACGAGAGAGAAGACGAGGTGACGGACCTGCTGGAAGACGAGTGTGCAAAACATCACCATTCATAAAAAAAAAAAAGGTTGTTTGCCTAAACGTGCGTTGGGGTGGGGGCAGCTGTCTGGCATATTGAATCCACTTGGGTAAAGTATAACACTTTATATGGTCACCTTGTGATAGAGCTGGTTTAGGGTCTCTTGTATGGTATTATACCATTGATGTGTAGTCTCTTTTTCCCTCATCATCTCTATATTGCCTGACAGCAGCACCCCTCATTTGTTTTCTGTTGTTTTTAATGTAGTTTCTCAGTCGCAATTCACTGTTTGTCATGACTTTTTCTAAATGTATGTGCCTTTTTATGAAATAAAGAATCAATACAACATCCTCCACTCATAGAATAATGCATAAATGCTTCAGTGTGGGGGAGATCTGCTATACTTCTTTCTTTTGTATATCATTATATACAGTATATACCCAGGTTATAGCAGCTGTACATATATCATTATATACAGTATATACCCAGGTTATACCAGCTGTACATATATAATTATATACAGGAGATCCCCAGGTTATACCAGCTGTACATATATCATTATATACAGTATATACCCAGGTTATACCAGCTGTACATATATAATTATATACATGAGATACCCAGGTTATACCAGCTGTACATATATAGTTATATACAGTATATACCCAGGTTATACCAGCTGTACATATATAATTATATACAGTATATATCCAGGTTATACCAGCTGTACATATATAATTATATACATGAGATACCCAGGTTATACCAGCTGTACATATATAACTATATACAGTATATACCCAGGTTATACCAGCTGTACATATATAATTATATACAGTATATATCCAGGTTATACCAGCTGTACATATATAATTATATACACTATATACCCAGGTTATACCAGCTGTACATATATAATTATATACAGTATATACCCAGGTTATAGCAGCTGTACATATATCATTATATACAGTATATACCCAGGTTATACCAGCTGTACACATATAATTATATACAGGAGATCCCCAGGTTATACCAGCTGTACATATATAATTATATACAGTATATACCCAGGTTATAGCAGCTGTACATATATAATTATATACAGTATATACCCAGGTTATACCAGCTGTACACATATAATTATATACAGGAGATCCCCAGGTTATACCAGCTGTACATATATAATTATATACAGTATATACCCAGGTTATACCAGCTGTACATATATAATTACATGCAGTATATACCCAGGTTATACCAGCTGTACATATATAATTATATACAGTATATACCCAGGTTATACCAGCTGTACATATATATTTATATACAGTATATACACAGGTTATAGCAGCTGTACATATATATTTATATACAGTATATACCCAGGTTATAGCAGCTGTACATATATAATTATATACAGTATACAACCAGGTTATAGCAGCTGTACATATATAATTAGATACAGTATATACCCAGGTTATAGCAGCTGTACATATATATTTATATACAGTATATACCCAGGTTATAGCAGCTGTACATATATATTTATATACAGTATATACCCAGGTTATAGCAGCTGTACATATATATTTATATACAGGATATACGCAGGTTATACCAGCTGTACATATATAATTATATACAGTATATACCCAGGTTATACCAGCTGTACATATATAATTATATACAGGAGATCCCCAGGTTATACCAGCTGTACATATATCATTATATACAGTATATACCCAGGTTATACCAGCTGTACATATATAATTATATACAGGAGATCCCCAGGTTATACCTGCTGTACATATATAATTATAAACAGGAGATCCCCAGGTTATACCAGCTGGGGGCTATTTGTATGGGGGGGGATGGCCAACACTGGGGGCTATCTGTATGGGGGATGTGCAACACTGGCGGCTATCTGTATGGGGGATGTGCAACACAGGGGGCTATCTGTATGGGGGATGTGCAACACTGGGGGCTATCTGTATGGGGGATGTGCAACACTGGGGGCTATCTGTATGGGGGATGTGCAACACTGGTGGCTATCTGTATGGGGGATGTGCAACACTGGTGGCTATCTGTATGGGGGATGGCCAACACTGGGGGCTATCTGTATGGGGGATGTGCAACACTGGTGGCTATCTGTATGGGGGATGTGCAACACTGGGGGCTATCTGTATGGGGGATGGCCAACATTGGGGGCTATCTGTATGGGGGATGGATAACACAGGGGGCTATCTGTATGGGGGGATAGACAACAATTGGGGCTATCTGTATGGGGGGATGGATAACACTGGGATCTATCTGTATGGGGGATGGACAACACTGGGATCTATCTGTATGGGGGGATGGACAACACTGGGGGCTATCTGTATGGGGCATGTCCTGCAGGAAGTGGTGTATTCTCACCAGTCTGACACAGTGCTCTCTGCTGCCACCTCTGTCCATGTCAGGAACTGTCCAGAGCAGGAGAAGTTTTCTATGGGGATTTGCTGCTGCTCTGGACAGTTCCTGACATGGACAGAGGTGGCAGCAGAGAGCACTGTGTCAGACTGGAGAGAATACACCACTTCCTGCAGGACATACAGCAGCTGGAAGACTAAAGAGTTATAGATAGAAGTAACTTATAAATCTATGTAACTTTCTAGAACCAGTTGATTTGAAAGAAAAAGATTATTGCCGGAGTGCCCCTTTAACTTTATCTTAAACTGTGGTGAAAGGTGAGATTACAGTTAAACTCCACAGACTCTTCAGCTTTTTGATAAAAAAAACTTCATAAATTTTATTTCATCCTTTTAAAATTTGCCTTTTGCAAATTCACAAATTTTAAAAGTATGAAATAAAATAATTTTTTTTTGCCAAAAAGCTGAAGAGTCTGTGGAGTTTATGCATTTATATATATATATATATATATATATATACTGGTGCTGACTTCTACTTCATTTGCTTCTTTGAGATTACAGTTAAGACCTTAAAGGGAATCTGTCAGTAAGGGTCCTATCGCCAGGGCCGGATTAAAGAGGGGGCACAAGGGGCACGTGCCCCTGGGCCTCCACCACTAGGGGGCCCCCACCAGCTGGAACCCGGAAGTGGAGTTCCTGAGCAATTTTTTTTTTTTTTTGTTAAACCCCTCCGCCGCCCCGGCGCTAACGTCCGCGCCCGGGCGGTTTTGGGGGGGGGGGGGGGTCGGCCGGGGGATCAGGCAGGTACAGAGGCAGGCTGAAAAGGTCTACCCCATGCAGGGCCGGCGTGAGCTTCCGGTACATGCAGGCCGGAAGCTCACAGTGCAGCCCCGCGATGCCCGAACCTCTCTTCTGTTTGGCAGTGGCGTGATGACGTCACACGCACGCTGCTGAGCGGGGAAGAAGTTCGGCATCGCGGGGCTGCACTGTGAGCTTCCAGCCTGTCTGTACCGGAAGCTCACGCCGGCCCTGCATGGGGGAGACCTTTTCAGCCTGCCTCTGTACCTGCCGCCCTGCTGATCCTCCGACTGGTCTCCCTGCCAGCCGGCTAATCCCCCGGACCCCCGGCTGGTCCCCCTGCCACCCAGCTGATCCCTCAGCCCCCCGACCGCTCACTCTTCCCTCCCTGCCTGTCACCTCAGCTGCCCCCACCCATCCTCACCCCCTGCCACCCCAGCTTACCCCGATCTTCTGCCCCTGCAACCCCAGCCGCCCTCCCATCTTCTCCCCCTGCAACCCAAGCCACCCCCATCTTCTCCCCCTGCAACCCCAGCCGCCCCCCATCTTCTCCCCCTGCAACCCCAGCCGCCCCCCATCTTCTCCCCCTGCAACCCCAGCTGCCCTCCTATCTTCTCCCCCTGCCACCCCAGCTGCCCTCCCATCTTCTCCCCCTGTTGCCCCAGCTGCCCCCCCTGTTCCCCAGGTTCTCCCCCTCCCCCAGTCGCCCCAGCTGCTCTCCCTGCCCCCCATCTTCTCCCCCTGCCACCCCAGCTGCCCTCCCATCTTCTCCCCCTGTCACCCCAGCTGCTCCTCCTGTTCCCCAGGTTCTCCCCCTCCCCGGTCGCCCCAGCTGATCTCTCTGCCCCCCAGCTTCTTCCCCTCCCCCTGTTGCCCCAGCTGCTATCCCTGCCTCCCTTCCCCAGTCCCCCCCAGCTGCCTCCCTTCCCCAGTTACCCCCAGCTGCCTCCCTTCCCCAGTCACCCCCAGCTGCCTCCCTTCCCCAGTCCCCCCCCAGCTGCCTCCCTTCCCCAGTCCCCCCCCAGCTGCCTCCCTTCCCCAGTTACCCCCATCTGCCTCCCTTCCCCAGTCACCCCCAGCTGCCTCCCTTCCCCAGTCACCCCCCAGCTGTCTCCCTTCCCCAGTCACCCCCAGCTGCCTCCCTTCCCCAGTCACCCTCAGCTGCCTCCCTTCCCCAGTCCCCCCCCAGCTGCCTCCCTTCCCCAGTTACCCCCAGCTGTCTCCCTTCCCCAGTCCCCCCCCAGCTGCCTCCCTTCCCCAGTCCCCCCCCAGCTGCCTCCCTTCCCCAGTCACCCTCAGCTGCCTCCCTTCCCCAGTCACCCCCAGCTGCCTCCCCTCCCCAGTCACCCCCAGCTGCCTCCCTTCCCCAGTCACCCCCAGCTGCCTCCCTTCCCCAGTCACCCCCAGCTGCCTCTCCTTCCCCAGTCACCCCCAGCTTCCTCCCTTCCCCAGTCACCCCCAGCTTCCTCCCTTCCCCAGTCACCCCCAGCTTCCTCCCTTCCCCAGTCACCCCCAGCTGCCTCCCTTCCCCAGTCACCCCCAGCTGCCTCCCTTCCCCAGTCACCCCCAGCTGCCTCCCTTCCCCAGTCACCCCCAGCTGCCTCCCTTCCCCAGTCACCCCCAGCTTCCTCCCTTCCCGTCACCCCCAGCTGCCTCCCTTCCCCAGTCACCCCAGCTGCCTCCCTTCCCCAGCCCCCCCCCAGCTGCCTCCCTTCCCCAGTCACCCCCCCAGCTGCCTCTCCTCCCCCAGTCACCCCCAGCTGCCTCCCTTCCCCAGTCACCCCCAGCTGCCTCCCTTCCCCAGTCACCCCCAGCTGCCTCCCTTCCCCAGTCACCCCCAGCTGCCTCCCTTCCCCAGTCACCCCCAGCTGCCCGCCTGCAGATGAGTTGTGGTCGGAGAAGTCTTCATGATCGCTGCGCCAGATGGAGAAGAAAGCAAGAAGCGACGGCAATAGGAGAAGACGCCACCTGTGAGTCATTAGTAACTGCACTATAATCACTTCTATAGTGTGCAGAGCCTGTGCACCATTGGGGTCTTAATGGGTCAGTGTATCGTTTGCGGTAGTGTACTGACACAGCCCTGCGGTCACTACAGTACACTAGCGCAAACTTTTAAACTAGGACCCAACTACAAGAGCTGCAGGCACTACAACTCCCAGCGTATGCTGAGGGCTGCAGACTGTCAGTACATGCTGGGAGTTGTAGTGCCTGCAGCTGTTGTAGTTGGGTCCTATACACTGGATGCTTTATGGCATATAAGAATACATAGATCTGTGAGGGCTCAGTATAGGGAAGTGACCCCAGAACAGCACTAATAGGGGATAGGGGGAGATGTTGTTGTTCTATCCCCTAATAGTGCTGTTCTGGGGTCACTTCCCTACACTGAGCCCCCACCGGCTGGAGCCGGCACCCAGCTCCCAGTATACACCATGCAGGTAACCTGTCAGTGCCGAGGGGAAGGGGGGGGGGAGGGCGCCTCAGCATGCAAAGTGCCTAGGGCAGCATGAACTCTAAATACAGGCCTGGGTGTAGGGTTAACTGTGTGTTGACACATCTTCCGCCCGGCAGGCTCCTCAGACTTCCCCCTGATAGAGGCTTCCTGGAGGATCCCGAACAACACTCTCCTGCTGCGACCCCCCACCCCCCTCCTCCCCTCCTCCCCTCTGACCTCACTGAGGAGAGGACAGCGCGCCGACGGGACCTCAAGTGGTAGGAAACCTGATTTCTCCAGCTGCAGCAGGGAGGTGACGTCACAGAGCCTGCTGGACGATCTGTCACAGCGGCTGCCAGGCTGAAGGAACCAGGAGAGAAGAGAGAAGACCCATCCCCCGCCCAGATCAGGTGAGTATGAGTGAATGGGGTATATTTACTATGGAGGACATTACAGCAGGGGTATATACTATGGAGGACATTACAGCAGGGGTATATATACCATGGGGGACATTACAGCAGGGGTATATATACCATGGGGGACATTACAGTAGGGGTATATACTATGTATGGGGACACATATCAGAGCAGGGGGTATATACTATGGAGAACATTACAGCAGGGGTATATATACTATGGAGGACATTACAGCATGGGGTATATACTATGTATGGGGACACATATCAGAGCAGGGGGTATATACTATGTATGGGGACATTACAGCAGGGGGCATATACTGTACTATGTATGGGGTCACATATCAGAGCAGGGGGCATATACTATGGGGGCACATTCGAGAAGGTGGTATATACTATGGGGGCACATTAGAGCAGGGGGTATATACTATGTATGGGGACACATATCAGAGCAGGGGGCATATACTATGTAAGGGGGCATATACTATGGGGGCACATATCAGAGCAGGGGGTATATACTATGTATGGAGACACATATCAGAACAGGGGTATATACTATGTATGGGGACACATATCAGAGCATGGGCCATATACTATACAGGCACATTAGAGCAGGGGGTATATACTATGGGGGCACATTACAGCAGGGGGCACAGCAGGGCTGGACATTATTACTATATGATGGCACAGCATGGGGCAATATTACTATAAGTGGGCACAACATGAGGACTTTATTACTATACGGAGGCACAACAGGAGATATTACTATATGTGGGCACAGGGGACATTATTACTATATGGGGGCACAGCAGAGGGTCCTACATACAGGGGACAACCCACACACTCATTAAGAAAAAAGGGAAGGAAATTGAAGGAGATGTGCGGAGCCTGAGATGTTTGTCTTGCAGGTTGTAAGGAGAAGAATTGTAGCTGCAAGAAATCATCCTGGAGGTCCAGGCCAGATGGAGAGGAAAAGGAAAGTGACACCTGAGATTAAAGAAGACGTCACCTGTGAGTCACTGAATTACAAGTTTTTTCTTTGTTTTTTTTTTGTAGAAAACTATTTGGTAGGGAACCCTGAAGTGAAAAGGGAAATATTGCTCTTTGCCATAATACACACGCTGCTTTTTAATAGCAGAGTTTTACTGTATCAGCTGAAATTGTGGCAAAACTGCATGAGAAAATAATTCTGTAGTCTGTGTGCCGCATATGCTATATACTGTATATAGTCTGTGTGCAGCATGTGGTATATACTGTATATAGTCTGTGTGCAGCATGTGGTATATACTGTATATACTCTGGGTGCAGCATATGGTATATACTGTATATAGTCTGTGTGCAGCATATGATATATAGCCTGTGTGCAGCATGTGGTATATACTGTATATAGTCTGTGTGCAGCATATAGTATATACTGTATATAGTCTGTGTGCAGCATATGGTATATACTGTATATACTCTGGGTGCAGCATATGGTATATACTGTATATAGCCTGTGTGCAGCATATGGTATATACTGTATATAGTCTGTGTGCAGCATATGGTATATACTGTATATATTCTGTGTGCAGCATATGACATATAGCCTGTGTGCAGCATATGGTATATACTGTATATAGTCTGTGTGCAGCATATGGTATATACTGTATATAGTCTGTGTGCAGCATATGATATACAGTATAGCCTGAGAGCAGTGGATGATATATAGCCTGTGTGCAGCATATGATATATAGCCTGAGAGCAGTGTATGGTATATAGCCTGTGTGCAGCATGGTGTATGGTGTATATCCTATGTATGTCATATGCTGCACACAGGCTATATATGCCATATCATGGGCTGCACACAGCTATGTATTTTAATCCTTAGGGTACGTTCACATGTACCATATTTGCTATATATTCTACACAGCCTTTAAGTACTTTCTGGTTGCTCCTTACTGCTTCAGCTAGTGTATATGGTTGGGAACTGCAGATGGGACTTAGACTTGCATGTCCAGGTTCCTTCAGCGATTCACATCTGCATATGCTGCTGTGGTGGCTAACACAGGGGGCAGGAGAGCACAGAAAGTACTGAAGGGCTGTGTTCTCGCATTATGTATTATTAACATAAACACAAAGTGGGAACACACCCCGAGTGGGAATACACCCTCCCCGTCCTGTCTCTAGGGCCTGGCATCTTCCTCTGGACTGCAGCCTGTAGTGACCATCACATGCAGAACAGAGGAGGATGCTGAGCCACACAGCCAGGAGTGAGGAGGGGTAGGTGCTAAGTCTGCTACAGTAAGTAGCCACCTGTATAGATCGCTGTATGGGATATATTTGGAAAAAAAAATGGGGGGGGGGGCCAACAAAATTTTTGCCCAGGGCCTCCACCAACCTTAATCCGGCCCTGCCTATCGCCGCTCGTTTACCGAACCTATTCCACGGCCCGATGATCGTTGAGCGAGGGCTGCAGGGACATCGTTACCAATGTCCCTGCAGCATCATACATTACCTGTCCGGGCTTCTTCTCCGCGCTGTCTTCATCCCCGGGTCCCGCGCGCTCTATCATCAGCTGACCGGCCATTCTGAAGATAGAGCGCGCAGGACCCGGGGATGAAGACAGCGCGGAGAAGACCTGACAGGTAATGTATGAGGCTGCTGCTGTCAAATCGTCGGTCGCCCGCCACGCACCGCTATTCAACCGTAGTGATGCGCGGTGGGGGAACGATGATTTTAGGTCTGGCCCTAAATGAACAATCAGCCGATGACACGATTATCAGCTGATCGTTCTCTCTATTTCACCAAACGATAATCGGCCGAATCGTGCCAAATGGGGCGATCCGTCCGATTATCATTATTGTGGAATAGGGCCCTAAGTCGGTTTATTCCATCTAAATGAGGGCGGCATAAACTAGTGACAGAAATGCTGAACAGATGGGTGTATTACTGACATCATTCTGCTCAGCCGTTCTCCTAATATGCAGGAGAATAGGATTCTTACCACACCCCTCCCCCCAGCAGCTGATTGACAGCTGATTGCCTATACACCACATAGATAGATACCTGCCAATCAGCAGCTGGTGGGCAGAGTTTTCTGCTTCTCATGAATATCCAGGACTACTGAGCATGTGCACATAATGGAGAGGACTACTTACTGTCCATGTTTTTCAGCAGGAGATCTCTGGATCAGCTGCACAGAACAATGTAAGTGATACATCATTCTGTTCAGCTTCTCTGTCACTAGTTTATGTTACCCTGAGATAGGACACCATAACCTGCTGACCCTGAGATAGGAGGCCATAACCCTGCTGACCCTGAGATAGGACGCCATAACCTGCTGACCCTGAGATAGGAGGCCATAACCCTGCTGACCCTGAGATAGGACCCCATAACCCTGCTGACCCTGAGATAGGACGCCATACACCTGCTGACCCTGAGATAGGAGGCCATAACCCTGCTGACCCTGAGATAGGATGCCATAACCCTGCTGACCCTGAGATAGGACGCCATAACCTGCTGACCCTGAGATACGACACCATAACCCTGCTAACCCTGAGATAGGACCCCATAACCCTGCTGACCCTGAGATAGGACGCCATAACCCTGCTGACCCTGAGATAGGACACCATAACCTGCTGACCCTAATATAGGACGCCATAACCCTGCTGACCCAGAGAAAGGACACCATAACCTGCTGACCCTGAGATAGGACGCCATACACCTGCTGACCCTGAGATAGGACGCCATAACCCTGCTGACCCTGAGATAGGACGCCATAACCCTGCTGACCCTGAGATAGGATGCCATAACCTGCTGACCCTGAGATAGGACGCCATAACCCTGCTGACCCTGAGATAGGATACCATACACCTGCTGACCCTGAAATAGGATGACATACCCCTGCTCACCCTGAGATAGGACGCCATACACCTGCTGACCCTGAGATAGGACGCCATAACCCTCCTGACCCTGAGATAGGATGCCATAACCCTGCTGACCCTGAGATAGGACGCCATACACCTGATGACCCTGAGATAGGACGCCATAACCCTGCTGACCCTGAGATAGGACGCCATAACCTGCTGACCCTGAGATAGGACGCCATAACCCTGCTGACCCTGAGATAGGACGCCATAACCCTGCTGACCCTGAGATAGGACGCCATAACCCTGCTGACCCTGAGATAGGACGCCATAACCTGCTGACCCTGAGATAGGACGCCATACACCTGCTGACCCTGAGATAGGAGGCCATAACCCTGCTGACCCTGAGATAGGACGCCATAACCCTGCTGACCCTGAGATAGGACGCCATAACCTGCTGACCCTGAGATAGGACCCCATAACCCTGCTGACCCTGAGATGGGACGACATAACCTGCTGACCCTGAGATAGGACGCCATATACCTGCTGACCCTGAGATAGGACCCCATAACCCTGCTGACCCTGAGATAGGACGCCATAACCTGCTGACCCTGAGATAGGACGCCATAACCCTGCTGACCCTGAGATAGGACGCCATAACCCTGCTGACCCTGAGATAGGACGCCATAACCCTGCTGACCCTGAGATAGGACGCCATAACCTGCTGACAGGGTCACTTTAAATGATAGAAGTTACAAGCGGAATCTATTAAAAACAGAGGATTCTTCGCTTTACCGGGAATGGAGGCATCTCCATTGGTGGTTATACCAGTAGCAGGTTGGATGTGATTGTGCAGATCCCCTTTAAGCATCCCAGCAGCACCGAGCGATGTGCAGCTCCATGTTCTGCACTGTAAATCTGTCAGCGGTGCGACCTGGCAGCTAAGACCCTTAATGCTCTGATGATTCACCCAGACGAGATGCGGATCCTATAAAAGACTGTGCCGGGAGGGGCGGCTAATCCTGCTCCATCTCTCACTATCACAGCCCTGTGAAGAGATTCTGGGGGGGCACAGACTGGATCCACTCCGTGGCCAGAGGAGAAGGCTATACATTACTGGCACCGCGCCTCTCCCCCTCTGAGCCGAAAAACTCTCAGCAACAAATCCCTTAATAGCCGCTGCTGACAAACAACATTATGGGGACTAGCTGAGATGTTAAGTGTTTAGGAAACTTATCCAAGGTGTTTTCATGGAGAGGTGTAAAGTTTCCATCTCTTCCGAGCAGCTGCCACACCACAAGGTCATAGGCAGCAGGTCAGCACAAGAAGAGCCTTTCCTTTTAAAGGGATTGTCCATGTCTCATCCTGTCGTCCTTTTGTCCGGACTCACTTCTTATGTAAGGAGAATAGGTTTTCCTGATACAAAGCTCCAAACCCCCTGCATAGATGTAAGTCATGACTGCAGGGCCTGACTACACAGTGGTTGTTTGTAGTCTGTAACCATGGAGACAGATGTGATCCTGTTGTAAATTCTATTGCACTCTTTGAGGCGCCCTCAGGATTACAGGAGGAATGTGAGAGCGAAATGAGTGCTTCTTCCAGACTCCTGGAACCCTAAGCAGAAGGGGACCTGAGTGTGGAAGGGGGGACCTATGGCCCCCACAGTCCTGCTGGTATAGTGGTGTCCACTTGAGCACAGGTGGTTCTGATTGTGGTGATTTAGGAATAGATATAACTTCCTGTCTCCCTTCCTCTCTCATAAGAAGATCTGAAGAAAAACAATCCCTCCCCGCCCTCCCTTCTTTAATCTTAATTATCGTTTGCAGGTGTAATGATGCTTTGTGTATTATTATAAACCTTACCTGCTTGTACATGGGACCAGATATGCAATGACAAGGTCAATTTTATTTTCATTTGATTAGTTACAGTTTGGCATAAACCCTTCAGCCATGGTTCTCTAGAGGTTTCCTTCAATGGGGTTTTTTCCTCTCCTGTTGTGCGGGACTCTTTAGGGGTCCAGAATTAGCTTTGTTTTGTACAATTTTAATAGTTTTTACCCGGACTTGTAGTTCTCAATACATTCACAGCATTAAATTAAGTGTGAAAAAATGTGTAAAAGATTTTTTTTTAAATGTGTATGTATATTTTATTATCTGTCACAGCTTTGGTTTGGTGGTTCAGGAGTCAGGTGGGAGCTGCAGGTTATGGAGGACTTATTAAAATTCATAGAGGATGTTACACCTCACGGTGGTGGACAGGCTGAGCATTAGAAGTGGCCGGCCATAAGGATGTGATGATGGTGACGTCATCCAGGGACGGGCATGGTGGGTAAGCACAGGAATGAGGATCAATGGTCCCTGGTGCCTTAATGTGTCCCGACTCTGTAATAGTGACACATGGCTACGTGTAATAGTGACACATGGCTACATGTAATAGTGACACATGGCTACGTGTAATAGTGATACATGGCTCCGTGTAATAGTGATACATGGCTACGTGTAATAGTGATACATGGCTACGTGTAATAGTGATACATGGCTACGTGTAATAGTGACACATGGCTACGTGTAATAGTGATACATGGCTACGTGTAATAGTGATACATGGCTACGTGTAATATAGATACATGGCTACGTGTAATAGTGATACATGGCTACGTGCAATAGTGATACATGGCTCCGTGTAATAGTGATACATGGCTACGTGTAATAGTGATACATGGCTATGTGTAATAGTGACACATGGCTACGTGTAATAGTGACACATGGCTACGTGTAATAGTGATACATGGCTATGTGTAATAGTGATACTACGTGTAATAGTGATACATGGCTACGTGTAATAGTGACACATGGCTCTGTGTAATAGTGACACATGGCTACGTGTAATAGTGATACATGGCTACGTGCAATAGTGATACATGGCTCCGTGTAATAGTGATACATGGCTCTGTGTAATAGTGACACATGGCTACGTGTAATAGTGACACATGGCTCCGTGTAATAGTGATACATGGCTCCGTGTAATAGTGATACATGGCTACGTGTAATAGTGATACATGGCTCCGTGTAATAGTGATACATGGGGATATGTAATAGTGATACCTGGAGACGTGTAATAGTGATACATGGCTACGTGTAATAGTGATACATGGCTACGTGTAATAGTGACAAATGGGGATGTGTAATAGTGATACATGGCTACGTGTAATAGTAACACATGGCTCCGTGTAATAGTGATACATGGCTCCGTGTAATAGTGATACATGGCTACGTGTAATAGTGATACATGGCTCCGTGTAATAGTGATACATGGCTCTGTGTAATAGTGATACATGGCTACGTGTAATAGTGATACATGGCTCAGTGTAATAGTGATACATGGCTACGTGTAATAGTGACACATGGCTCCGTGTAATAGTGATACATGGCTCCGTGTAATAGTGATACATGGCTACGTGTAATAGTGACACATGGCTACGTGTAATAGTGATACATGGCTACGTGTAATAGTGATACATGGCTACGTGTAATAGTGATACATGGCTACGTGTAATAGTGATACATGGCTCCGTGTAATAGTGATACATGGCTACGTGTAATAGTGATACATGACTACGTGTAATAGTGATACATGGCTACGTGTAATAGTGATACATGGCTACGTGTAATAGTGATACATGGCTACGTGTAATAGTGATACATGGCTACGTGTAATAGTGACACATGGCTACGTGTAATAGTGATACATGGCTACGTGTAATAGTGATACATGGCTACGTGTAATAGTGATACATGGCTACGTGTAATAGTGACACATGGCTACGTGTAATAGTGATACATGGCTACGTGTAATAGTGATACATGGCTAAGTGTAATAGTGATACATGGCTCCGTGTAATAGTGATACATGGCTCTGTGTAATAGTGATACACGGCTACGTGTAATAGTGATACATGGCTGTGTGTAATAGTGATACATGGCTACGTGTAATAGTGATACATGGCTACGTGTAATAGTGACACATGGCTACGTGTAATAGTGATACATGGCTACGTGTTATAGTGATACATGGCTACGTGTAATAGTGATACATGGCTACGTGTTATAGTGATACATGGCTACGTGTAATAGTGATACCTGGAGACGTGTAATAGTGATACATGGCTACGTGTAATAGTGATACATGGCTACGTGTAATAGTGACACATGGCTACGTGTAATATAGATACATGGCTACGTGTAATAGTGACACATGGCTACGTGGAATAGTGACACATGGCTACGTGTAATAGTGATACATGGCTACGTGTAATAGTGATACATGGCTACGTGTAATAGTGACACATGGCTACGTGTAATAGTGACACATGGCTCCGTGTAATAGTGATACATGGCTCCGTGTAATAGTGACACATGGTTAGGTGTAATAGTGATAAATGGCTACGTGTAATAGTGACACATGGCTATGTGTAATAGTGATACATGGCTACGTGTAATAGTGACACATGGCTCCGTGTTATAGTGATACATGGCTATGTGTAATAGTGACACATGGCTCCGTGTTATAGTGATACATGGCTACGTGTAATAGTGTCACATGGCTACGTGTAAAAGTGACACATGGCTACGTGTAATAGTGACACATGGCTATGTGTAATAGTGATACGTGTAATAGTGATACTACGGGGAATAGTGATACATGGCTACGTGTAATAGTGACACATGGCTACCTGTAATAGTGATACATGGCTACGTGTAATAGTTATACTTGGCTACGTGTAATAGTGATACATGGCTACGTGTAATAGTGATACATGGCTCCGTGTAATAGTGACACATGGCTACGTGTAATAGTGACACATGGCTACGTGTAATAGTGATACATGGGGATGTGTAATAGTGACACATGGCTACGTGTAATAGTGATACATGGCTACGTGTAATAGTGATACATGGCTACGTGTAATAGTGATACATGGCTACGTGTAATAGTGATACATGGCTACGTGTAATAGTGATACATGGCTACGTGTAATAGTGATACATGGCTCTATGTAATAGTGATACATGGCTCTGTGTAATAGTGATACATGGCTACGTGTAATAGTGACACATGGCTACGTGTAATAGTGATACATGGCTACGTGTAATAGTGATACATGGCTACGTGTAATAGTGACACATGGCTACGTGTAATAGTGACACATGGCTACGTGTAATAGTGATACATGGCTACGTGTAATAGTGATACATGGCTACGTGTAATAGTCATACATGGCTCCGTGTAATAGTGATACATGGCTCCATGTAATAGTGACACATGGCTACGTGTAATAGTGATACATGGCTACGTGTAATAGTGATACATGGCTACGTGTAATAGTAATACATGGCTCCTTGTAATAGTGATACATGGCTACGTGTAATAGTGATACATGGCTACGTGTAATAGTGACACATGGCTCCGTGTTATAGTGACACATGGCTCCGTGTTATAGTGATACATGGCTATGTGTAATAGTGACACATGGCTACGTGTAATAGTGACACATGGCTACGTGTAATAGTGACACATGGCTACGTGTAATAGTGATACATGGCTATGTGTAATAGTGATACATGGCTATGTGTAATAGGGACACATGGCTACGTGTAATAGTGATACGTGGCTGTGTGTAATAGTGATACATGGCTACGTGTAATAGTGATACATGGCTACGTGTAATAGTGATACATGGGGATGTGTAATAGTGACACATGGCTACGTGTAATAGTGATACATGGGGATGTGTAATAGTGACACATGGCTACGTGTAATAGTGATACATGGCTACGTGTAATAGTGACACATGGCTCTGTGTAATAGTGATACATGGCTCCGTGTAATAGTGACACATGGCTACGTGTAATAGTGATACATGGCTACGTGTAATAATGACACATGGCTACGTGTAATAGTGATACATGGCTACGTGTAATAGTGATACATGGCTACGTGTAATAGTGACACATGGCTACGTGTAATAGTGACACATGGCTACGTGTAATAGTGATACATGGCTACGTGTAATAGTGATACATGGCTACGTGTAATAGTCATACATGGCTACGTGTAATAGTGATACATGGCTACGTGTAATAGTGACACATGGCTACGTGTAATAATGACACATGGCTACGTGTAATAGTGATACATGGCTCCGTGTAATAGTGATACATGGCTCCGTGTAATAGTGATACATGGCTACGTGTAATAGTAATACATGGCTACGTGTAATAGTGATACATGGCTACGTGTAATAGTGACACATGGCTACGTGTAATAGTGATACATGGCTACGTGTAATAGTGATACATGGCTACGTGTAATAGTGACACATGGCTACGTGTAATAATGACACATGGCTACGTGTAATAGTGATACATGGCTACATGTAATAGTGATACATGGCTACGTGTAATAGTGATACATGGCTACATGTAATAGTGATACATGGCTACGTGTAATAGTGATACATGGCTACGTGTAATAGTGACACATGGCTACGTGTAATAGTGACACATGGCTACGTGTAATAGTGATACATGGCTCCGTGTAATAGTGATACATGGGGATGTGTAATAGTGATACATGGCTCCGTGTAATAGTGATACATGGCTACCTGTAATAGTGACACATGGCTACGTGTAATAGTGACACATGGCTACGTGTAATAGTGACACATGGCTCCGTGTAATAGTGACACATGGCTACGTGTAATAGTGACACATGGCTACCTGTAATAGTGATACGTGGCTATGTGTAATAGTGACACATGGCTATGTGTAATAGTGATACATGGCTATGTGTAATAGTGATACATGGCTACGTGTAATAGTGATACATGGGTACGTGTAATAGTGATACATGGCTACGTGTAATAGTGATACATGGCTACGTGTAATAGTGATACATGGCTACGTGTAATAGTGATACATGGCTCTGTGTAATAGTGACACATGGCTACGTGTAATAGTGACACATGGCTACGTGTAATAGTGATACATGGGTACGTGTAATAGTGATACATGGCTACGTGTAATAGTGATACATGGCTACATGTAATAGTGATACTACGTGTAATAGTGACACATGGCTACGTGTAATAGTAATACATGGGTACGTGTAATAGTGATACATGGCTACGTGTAATAGTGATACATGGCTACGTGTAATAGTGATACATGGCTACGTGTAATAGTGATACATGGCTCTGTGTAATAGTGACACATGGCTACGTGTAATAGTGACACATGGCTACGTGTAATAGTGATACATGGGTACGTGTAATAGTGATACATGGCTACCTGTAATAGTGATACGTGGCTATGTGTAATAGTGACACATGGCTACGTGTAATAGTGATACATGGCTCTGTGTAATAGTGATACACGGCTACGTGTAATAGTGATACATGGGTACGTGTAATAGTGATACATGGCTACGTGTAATAGTGACACATGGCTACGTGTAATAGTGACACATGGCTACGTGTAATAGTGATACATGGCTACGTGTAATAGTGATACATGGCTACGTGTAATAGTGATACCTGGCTACGTGTAATAGTGATACATGGCTCTGTGTAATAGTGATACATGGCTCTGTGTAATAGTGATACATGGCTCTGTGTAATAGTGATACATGGCTCTGTGTAATAGTGATACATGGCTACGTGTAATAGTGATACATGGCTACGTGTAATAGTGACACATGGCTACGTGTAATAGTGACACATGGCTATGTGTAATAGTGATACATGGCTATGTGTAATAGCCCTGTGTTATAGTGATGCTCGGCTGACGAATATACATCACCTCTCCGTGCTCCCGGTCTCCTCCTTCCTTCTTCTCTATTTCTGGCACCACACGCGGCAGCTTCTCTGGGCTGACAGGCCGCTCAGCCAATCACTGTCCATGACAGGAATGGCCAGGAAGTGAGCAAAGGGCAGGAGGAGACCGGGAGCGTGGAGAAGTGGTGTATAACAGTTTAGGGCCAGGGCTGCACGGAGATCGCTAACTATATATATATATGTATATATATATATATATATATATATATATATATATATACACACACACAGCTCTTGCAGCTCAGCGTTCATTTACATTACTGATCGGTCCGCCATCAGCCGCCTAATAGGAGCCTAACGCCAATCCTATCCCTTCTCCTAAACATTATAACGGCAGCAAACAAATCCTAAAATGTCCCTTATTTTCCCCAAATTAATTGCTTATTTCTCCTCACATCCTTTATAGCGACTCCCCCACCCACCCTGGTACCAGGAAGTCCCATCCTGGGGTCGCTTCCTGAAGTCCCATCCTGGGGTCCCGTCCTGGAGTCTCGTCCTGGAGTCTCGTCCTGGGGTCCCGTCCTGGAGTCTCGTCCTGGAGTCTCGTCCTGGGGTCCCGTCCTGGAGTCTCGTCCTGGGGTCCCGTCCTGGAGTCTCGTCCTGGGGTCCCTTCCTGAAGTCCCATCCTGGGGTTCCGTCCTGGAGTCTCGTCCTGGGGTCCCGTCCTGGAGTCTCGTCCTGGGGTCCCTTCCTAGAGTCCCGTCCTTTTGTCTCGTCCTGGGGTCCCGTTCTGGAGTCTCGTCCTGGGGTCCCGTCCTGGGGTCCCGTCCTGGAGTCCCGTCCTGGGGTCCTGTCCTGGAGTCTCGTCCTGGGGTCCTGTCCTGGAGTCTCGTCCTGGGGTCCCGTCCTGGAGTCCCGTCCTGGGGTCCCGTCCTGGAGTCTCGTCCTGGGGTCCCGTCCTGGGGTCCCGTCCTGGGGTCCCGTCCTGGAGTCCCGTCCTGGGGTCCCGTCCTGGAGTCTCGTCCTGGAGTCCCGTCCTGGGGTCCCGTCCTGGAGTCTCGTCCTGGGGTCCCGTCCTGGGGTCCCGTCCTGGAGTCCCGTCCTGGGGTCCTGTCCTGGAGTCTCGTCCTGGGGTCCTGTCCTGGAGTCTCGTCCTGGGGTCCCGTCCTGGAGTCCCGTCCTGGGGTCCCGTCCTGGAGTCTCGTCCTGGGGTCCCGTCCTGGGGTCCCGTCCTGGGGTCCCGTCCTGGAGTCCCGTCCTGGGGTCCCGTCCTGGGGTCCCGTCCTGGAGTCTCGTCCTGGGTTCCCGTCCTGGGGTCTCGTCCTGGGGTCCAGTCCTGGAGTCCCGTCCTGGGGTCCCGTCCTGGAGTCCCGTCCTGGGGTCCCGTCCTGGGGTCCCGTCCTGGGGTCGCTGATTTCTTCTGCTGATGCTGCTATTTTCTTTAAAAAAACATCATTTAATCTGGTGGCATGGTGTCAAAGGGGTGGGGTGTAGAGCGCCTCACTAGTCTTCCTCCATGCCTCCCTCCTGTTAGCCACGCCCCCTGGGCAGCACAGGTGCAATGACGGAGTAGTTCAGCCGCTTCAGCTCATAAGGGGGTGGTATAATGTGCCCCTGCCTCACACTCCACAGATACAAGGAACGGTTGGTGCCAGATTTACCACGCTGAACCACAGCTACCCCTGTCGTGCCCCCCACCACCACCACACACACGTCACCTGGGGGTACAGGCGGCATTTGCTGATTGGGGACGGCACAGAAAAAGATAATCATGCCCAAGGCGCATTGTTGGAGAATAGGGGGTGTGGAGGGAGACTGGAGATGCTCTAGGCCCTGCCCCTTTGACACTGCGTCGCTGCATTAGATGTTGTTTTTGAAGAAAATGGCCGCATCAGATGCAGAAATCTATGGAATGAAGGTAGTGACCCATTGGGTACAGAGTCGCTTTAATTACCTCCTATAATGCCTTGAATTTACCAGCTGTTTCCTGCACCAACCGGTCTAGACAGAAACATAACACAAGGGGGTGGAGTCCGACCCCTCTGGGGTGGAGAAATACATAGATCATAGATCTCAGCTACAATACAAAAACGGTACAAAGAGACCCCCGACCCCCGAGACAACAAGGGGGACATATAGGTAGCGTGTCCTTGGGACTGGAGTTCCCCTTTGTGCGGGTGAGGGGGTCAGACACCTGTCCCTTCTGCCCCGGCCGTGCCCTCCAGAACGTATCAACCACTTGTCAGTGAACACCACATTAAATAAATTGCGTAACTGTGGTCACCATAGGAAAGTGCTTGGCAGAGGTTCCCGGCGGGTCCTGGAAGATGTCGGAGTGCGGTGTGATGTGTGGTGGAAAGTGTGCCGAGGGTCGGGAGCCATAAACAACAGCCAGGAGAAAATCATCTCTACACGTCACTCCCATCCTTCTCAACAAAGTGAAGCTGGAAACCAAACGTATCGGGACGGAACTCAATGTAAACAATGAGAATCCCAATGTGAGTGATAGTCATGGTGGAGCCGGTATATGGCCGGTATACAGTGCCGCCCCCCCCCAATGTGATGCTACAAGTCCCATAATGGCCTGATGGGAGAACAGCTGGAGCGAAAGAGAAACATGGCGGTAATGTGAGAAGTCGGTTAGTGTGTCGCAGTCAGTGTGCGGCGGTCAGTGTGCTGCAGTCAGTATGGTACAGTCAGTACGCCGCAGTCAGTAAGGTAGTCAGTACGCCGCAGTCAGTAAGGTACAGTCAGTGTGCTGCAGTCAGTATGGTACAGTCAGTACGCCGCAGTCAGTAAGGTAAAGTCAGTGTGCTGCAGTCAGTATGGTACAGTCAGTATGCCGCAGTCAGTAAGGTACAGCCAGTGTTCTGCAGTCATTATGGTACAGTCGGTGTGTCGCAGTCAGTATGGTACAGTCAGTATGCCGCAGTCAGTATGGTACAGTCAGTGTGCTGCAGTCAGTGTGCCGCAGTCAATATTCTGCAGTTGTAACGCCTGGAGTCGTGGATCCACTGAACTGTCACTAGCGATGGCAGTAACCGCACCAGGGAGTGGAGTCTAAGGGGCCGCTGGTTTTCACCAGAGCCCGCCGCGAGGCGGGATGGACTTGCTGCGGCAGGCGGCCCCCAGGTCGCTACCCCTGGCTTGGTTGCTAGTGACAGCAGGCGAGACGTGGCAGGAGCAGTAGGCAGATGGTAATGCAGGTAGAGGTCTGTAGGTGTAACCGCAGGTGGCAGGCAGTGCTCAGGAACAATGGGTAAGCAGCGGACAGGGACCAGGGACCGGGACAGAGGACAGGGACTAGGAACAAGGACTGAGGTCAGGAACAACAGGGAGCTGGGCCAAACGCTATGGGAAGCATGTAGAGGCTCCAACACCTGTGGTGGGGCATGCTGGGATTATATAGGGAGTGACCAGAGCAACTACCAATTAAGGGCGGACTGGCCCTTTAAATCTGAGGCAGCCAGCGCGTGCGCGCCCTAGGAGGTGGGGACGCGGGCGCCGGCCGGGACAGACAGAGACAGGAGCGGGGCAAGATAAGGCGCCCCTCGGGGCCGAACTAGTAGCAGCGCCGGGTCCCTGCACATGGACCCCGGCGGCTGCATGAGGCAGAGGGAAATTGGGGCGGCGGCCCAGAGCACGGGACGCCGCCGCAGCCAAGACAGCAGTCAGTGATGCACAAGCCAAAAAGACACATCGCTGCACATCGCACCCATGGCTGACACGAAAGCTTATTCAGCTACATTTAAAACCAACATCAGAAGTTAGTATATAATTTGGCCAAACCATATTGCCTCATGTACCACGTGCAGGTCTTCTGATACACATGAGTCCCTAACCAAACATCATCACTGTGCCGGTCAGCGACCACAATCCCCGCAAAACGTGCGCAAGCAGAGAAGGGGGGCCACGGAATGGCCCTGCAACTCCATTGTCACAGGACCAGACTCTAAAGGGCCCCCCCCAGACCCCGCAGGCACCACCGGCGGAAAAAGTGGACGCCAAGCAACCCAAGTGTGAACAAGCTCTTACCTCTCTCTCCATTCCTCTGCAGGTAGAATGGGAAAGTACTAGGAGATTCCGTGGCCCCCATTCTCTGCTTGCGCACGTTTTGCGGGGATTGTGGTCACTGACCGGCACAGTAATGTTTTTTGGTTAGGGACTCATGTGTATCAGAAGACCTGCACGTGGTACATGAGGCAATATGGTTTGGCCAAATTATATACTAACTTCTGATGTTGGTTTTAAATGTAGCTGAATAAGCTTTCGTGTCAGCCATGGGTGCGATGTGCAGCCATTTCTGTCTTTTTGGCTTGTGCATTCTGCAGTCAGTGAGCTGCAGTCAGTATGGTACAGTTAGTGTGCCGCAGTCAATGTGCAGCAGTCAGTGGGCCGCAGTCAGTATGCCGCAGTTAGTGTGCCGCGTGCCACAGTCAGTGTGCCGCAGTCAGTGTGCTGTAGTCAGTGTGCCGCAGTCAGTGTGCCACAGTCCGTATGCCGCAGTCTGCTGAGAGTAGTAACCACAAATGACCAATAAATGCAAGTGCACACCAACAATGTCCGGACGCCATCATGAAAAAGGGCAATAGTATGGGCTTTCATGATGGCGTCCGGACTAGATGCGACCCAGTGCGGACATGGCGTGTGGGGGGCGGCTCTGACTGATAGCACAACAGCTCCGGATATCAGATGCTGGCACTCAGGCTGAAGGCCGCCATGTAGCAAACGGTTCAGGTGTGTGCCATTACTTAGCCAATCGACAACAATGGGCACGTATATATTGTTCTCTGGGGCTCCCCCTCACTAGTCCCTGAGGAAGCGGGTAGCGGCACGACGTTGGAGTGTGAGGTGGGAGGCCGGAGTGTGAGGTGGGATATCTTCAATAGTAAAGTGTTACTTGTACTCATGTATAAACTGTGTCTGACCACCTTCTGCCAGCTGGTATACTAAAACCTGTCCTAGTAGGGTAGTACAAGCCCCAGCCATTGTTATGTAAGTGTAGCTAAGTGTCCAAGGTTTCCCAGTTACCTGCACTGCGCGATAGGATACATAGGACTTTATTACTGTAGCTTTGTCCTATCGAGGCTAGTTCCTGTCTTGTCAGGGTACTGCACTGCTCTTTCTAGACATGTTCCTGGCATGGGTCAGGTTGTTCCTTGATAACTTCTCTCCCTTGGGTTCTTTTAGCACTGTACAGTAAGATTAATAGAAGTTATAGAAGAAGCATTGCTCTCTAGCTGCATCTGTACACGTTGGTGACTAGACTCAACTGACTGTTATCCCTGACAAGGGTCCTGGAATAAGCCATAACCTGGCTTTAATTCTGCAGGGGCTGTCGCTTTTTGTGTCCTTCCATTCTGAGAATCTGACTGGAACTAACTATTGCATTTTCTCCACCAGAGTTAACTCCTCCCACAGGGGACTTGTGTACCTGCCTGTGAGTGGTGGGGATGAGTGTATGCAAAAGAAAGGAGAAAGAGGATAAGGTAGAAGAAAAGAGCACCTCCTATTGGTCAGCAATAAACACATGGCATACATAAACATTAACCCATGACTACCTTCAGCTGTGCATATAAATAATGACAGAAACACTGACACCTAGTGGGGAGACGTAATATCCTTCATCCACCACTTTAACCTCAGAGAAAAAGGCTTTTTGACAGGTGCACAAGAGAGAGAAAAACACCAGTTGTGGGACACTACACACGGCCAACTGGTCCTCCAGACATAACACCTCCAGTTGAGACTTAGACCTATACACCTCTATAATAGAAAGCCACAAATACCAAAGAGTAAAACATCAGTACAACATAACTGGTAACGAAAAAGGGGAGGGACGGACACTTTCTATCCTGGCAGCCGGTAAAGAGGTCTGGTGACTGCTGCCCCTCCTCCTTATAGACTGTGGCTTCTTCCCATAGGCTAGCAACACGGGCATAAGGTGGAGCCTGCCCCTCAACATGCGATCCCACTACCACCAATGAACTATCTGCCAGAGGGGAGGAGCTCTGCACTGAACCAATCGACCTCATCATTGTAACCCTCATCTCTCCAGTCTGTAAACCCAGCAGTCGCTGTCACCTTCCTTATGCAGGTCAGTGACCACAAGTCCAAGAGCACCTCTAGTCCAGGAGACCTCGGGTCACAGTCCAGGACACCTCGGTCACAGTCCAGGAGACCTCGGGGCACAGTCCAGGAGACCTCGGGGCACAGTCCAGGAGACCTTGGGGCACAGTCCAGGACACCTCGGGGCACAGTCCAGGAGACCTCGGGGCACAGCCCAGGAGACCTCGGGGCACAGTCCAGGAGACCTCGGGGCACAGTCCAGGAGACCTCGGGGCACAGTGCAGGACACCTCGGGGCACAGTGCAGGACACCTCGGGTCACAGTCCAGGACACCTCGGGGCACAGTCCAGGAGACCTCGGGGCACAGTCCAGGACACCTCGGGGCACAGTGCAGGACACCTCGGGTCACAGTCCAGGAGACCTCGGGGCACAGTGCAGGAGACCTCGGGGAACAGTCCAAGACACTTCGGGGCAATGTCTCCTCCAGTATTGTGCCCCAGTGGGGGTGGATATACCAGTGTATACTGTGTGCGGGCACAGTCCAAAGAGGCATCACACATGATGTCTGCAATCAGCCGCAATACACATAGTTGATAGTTATGTAAGTGGAAATGTCTTAAAATAATTATTTGTCCATACTTTTTACGGATTTGTGGATGTTCCGGACCTTTTATAGGTAAAAATCACGGATCCAAAATTACAAAAGATGTGAATGTAGCCCTACAAGTATCTTCCTGCTGACAGTATACGGCACGTGTGGCGCCAAACTTAGAGCACTGACTGGATCTAATAAGCTGAACTACTGGAGATTAAGGGGCCAGATACTGGGGGTTTTCTACAGAAAACAGCGACAGGAGTGGAATTTCTCTGCTGCGCCACCACAGGAGAGATTGTGTATTACAGCATTCCCAGTGAAATCAATGGGCTGTCCGTGCAGTGAGTAGATGTGCGGCCATCTGAGTATTGGTGAAGACGCCATATCTGGGATCAATTAATATCTTCCGCTGTAACATAAGACGTCGCCCAGTTCTTCGTTTTATCCTGATGTGGTTGAGTGTAAAACCAGAGGAATTATCAAACAACCGTTAATGGCCCAAGGTCACTCTGTAACAAACCGTGGAGAAGGACGGCCGAAGGTCACTCTGTAACAAACCGTGGAGAAGGACGGCCGAAGGTCACTCTGTAGCAAACCATGGAGAAGAACGGCCGAAGGTCACTCTATAATAAACCGTGGAGAAGAACGGCCGAAGGTCACTCTATAATAAACCGTGGAGAAGAACGGCCGAAGGTCACTCTGTAACAAACAAACCATGGAGAAGAACGGCCAAAGGTCACTCTGTAACAAACCGCGGAGAACGGCCCGAGGTCACTCTGTAACAAACCATGGAGAAGAACGGCCGAAGGTCACTCTATAATAAACCGTGGAGAAGAACGGCCGAAGGTCACTCTATAATAAACCGTGGAGAAGAACGGCCGAAGGTCACTCTGTAACAAACAAACCATGGAGAAGAATGGCCCAAAGTCACCCTGTAACAAACCGCGGAGAAGAACGGCCGAAGGTCACTCTGTAAGAAACCGCGGAGAAGAACGACCAAAGGTCACTCTGTAACAAACCGCGGAGAAGAACGACCAAAGGTCACTCTGTAACAAACCGCGGAGAAGACTGGCCAAAGGTCATTCTGTAACAAACAGCGGAGAAGAACGGCCCAAAATCACTCCATAACGAACCACGGAGAAGAACGCGGCCAAGTGCAGCCAGGCCTGAGATGAGAAATAGGAATCCTCTGCAAAATAAGACACGCACCGATCATTGTACTAGTCCTGGCAGATGACGAGAACGGCCGACCTTCCACCAGGTGGGAGCCATTATCACACTGTGCAGTTAACTGGCAGCGGGCGCAGGAGGAGGACAAGAACAGGCGTCCAGCACCAAAAGGGAACGTCCCCTATACTCCTGGGGTCTCACAGATTACACTTCAGTCTGTAGAAGGGAAATAATAGCTTTTTTTTTTTTTTTTACGTAACTACAGTGTCTTTTGTAAAGCTTCTTCAGGGCGGC
This sequence comes from Dendropsophus ebraccatus, assembly GCA_027789725.1. Lineage (NCBI taxonomy): Eukaryota > Metazoa > Chordata > Amphibia > Anura > Hylidae > Dendropsophus > Dendropsophus ebraccatus. The sequence goes on from JAQFWZ010000004.1 coordinate 61,604,098, forward strand.
CATATTGGAGGCGGGCACTTTCTGCCTTTATAGTGCAGCAATGTGTGGGCACTTTATGGCAACTGCAAAAAAAATGGATAGAGAAGTGTCTAATAATAATGAGATGAGAACACAAGCCTTATGGTGGGTCGGGAGCAATCAAAAGTGGGTACTATCTTTTAGTGTTGCACTGGCCCACCGGAGCATTGTGGGATGGGATGGCCAGTTCAGGACACCTGGAGAGCACCATTCAATTGCATGTGCTCCTTTATGATGCACACAGAATTGACTGAGCACAGGGGACGTCCAGCACATGCAGAGTCTCTGACCCACTGCCTGTTCAGGGAAATATGAAAAGAGACTGTGCAGAGAGACCAACAGCTGCCGTGGATCATGGGTTAGATGAGTTTATTTTTCTTTTCTTCTGGTGTGCACCTAGGGGCCATAACTACACTGGACTACACAGAGGGAGGGGACACTACTATAGGGGACTACACAGAGGAAGGGGACACTACTATAGGGGACTACACAGAGGGAGGGGACACTACTATAGGGGACTACACAGAGGGAGGAGACACTACTATAGGGGACTACACAGAGGAAGGGGGCTCTACCATAGGGGACTACACAGAGAGAAGGGGGCTCTACCATAGGGGACTACACAGAGAGAAGGGGGCTCTACTATAGGGGAATACACAGAGGGAGGGGGCTCTGCTATAGGGGAATGCACAGAGGGAAGGGGACTCTACTATAGAGGACTGCACAGAGAGAAGGGGCTCTACTATAGGAGACTGCACAAAGGAGCCGGCTTTACTGTAGGGGACTGCACAGAGTGCGGGGCTATGCTATAGGGGACTGCACAGAGTGCGGGGCTATGCTATAGGGGACTGCACAGAGTGCGGGGCTATGCTATAGGGGACTGCACAGAGTGCGGGGCTATGCTATAGGGGACTCCAGAAAGGGAGGTGGCTATACTAAAGGGGACTGTACAGAGGGGGCTATGCTATAGGGGACTGCACATAGGAAAGGGGGCTATACTAAAGGGGACTGCACAGAGTGGAGGCTATGCTATAGGGGACTGCACAGAGTGGAGGCTATGCTATAGGGGACTGCACATAGGGAAGGGGGACTCCACTATAGGGCACTGCACAGAGGGAAGGGGCTCTACTATAGGGGACTGCACAGAGGTAGGTGGCACTACTACAGGGGACTGTACAGAAGGAAGGGGCTGTATATAGGGGGCTGCACATAGGGAAGGGGCTTTACTATAGGAGACTGCACAGAGGGAGGGGGCTCTACTAAAGGGGGCTTCACAGAGAGAGGGGACTTTACTATAGGGAACTGCATAGAGGTAGGGGGCTCTACTATAGGGGACTGCACAGAGGGGGCTCTACTATATGGGACTAAACAGAGGAGGGAACTTCTGTTGAGGATGGCGTACTGGTTGGAGAGCACTATGAGAGGTATTATATTGTGTGTGGAGACTTAGAGTGTGTCCTTAAAGGGGTTCATGTGGTCAACTAAATTCTGCACAGTGTGCCATCTACTTTAACGTTGGCCCTGGTGGGGGACATCACTGTACAATACCGCAAACAAATCCCTAAGCACCGAGGTGCATCTGACCAAAGTCCTCAAAATAGGCTCAATATATTCTCTTCTGTGTACTAAATAACACTCAGAAGGACGCCGCTCAAAATCTGACAGAAGACGCTTTCTACATGTTACCTCATCAAGGGATAATCAACCTGCTGTTTGGGGTGCAAAGCTCCACCCCAAACACAAAGCTCCACCCCTGCTGATAGCAGCAAAGCTCCACCCCAAACACAAAGCTCCACCCCTGCTGATAGCAGCAAAGCTCCACCCCAAACACAAAGCTCCACCCCTGCTGATATCAGCAAAGCTCCACCCCAAACACAGAGCTCCACCCCTGCTGATAGCAGCAAAGCTCCACCCCAAACACAGAGCTCCACCCCTGCTGATAGCAGCAAAGCTCCACCCCAAACACAAAGCTCCACCCCTGCTGATAAACGCAAAGCTCCACCAGTCCGGGAGCATGTTACTAGCCACCCTCAGTTACTAAGCGTGTACTTACCTTACGTTACACCAGTGTCTCTTACCCGAAAACCAAGCATCCAAAAGCGATGCATTAGCACGAAATGTTTTTTTTTTTTATTTCATTGATTATTTATAGTTTATTTCTTGAAATCATTGACTTTTACTATATTATTATTTTATTGATTGTTTTTTATGAAAACTTTTTATTTCTTTGGTGATTTATATTTCTCGTGTATTGTGTATTTATTGTATATTGTTGTGTATTTATTGTATAATATTGTGCATTTATTGTATATTATTGTATATTGTTGCGTATTTATTGTATATAATTGTGTATTTATTGTATATTGTTGTGCATTTATTGTATATTATTGTATATAATTGTGTATTTATTGTGTATTTATTGTATATTATTGTATATTGTTGCGTATCCATTGTATATAATTGTGTATTTATTATATATTATTGTATATTGTTGTGCATTTATTGTATATTATTGTATATAATTGTGTATTTATTGTGTATTTGTTGTATATTATTGTAGATTGTTGTGCATTTATTGTATATTATTGTATATAATTGTGTATTTATTGTGTATTTATTGTATATTATTGTATATTGTTGCGTATCCATTGTATATAATTGTGTATTTATTATATATTATTGTATATTGTTGTGCATTTATTGTATATTATTGTATATAATTGTGTATTTATTGTGTATTTGTTGTATATTATTGTAGATTGTTGTGCATTTATTGTATATTATTGTATATAATTGTGTATTTATTGTGTATTTATTGTATATTATTGTATATTGTTGCGTATTTATTGTATATAATTGTGTATTTGTTGTATATTGTTGTGTATTTATTGTATATTATTGTGCATTTATTGTATATTATTGTATATTATTGTATATGACCAATTTCTAATACAATAAATGTAAAGATCCTGCAGCAGATTTTCTGAAAACGAAGAGGAAAATGAAACAGAAAATCTAATTTCCTCAAGTTCAGCATCTTTTCTACTGGGGATGTGAAATTTCATGCTGCGCGTTCCTCCCTCCGTCCCCCGTGCTCTATACAACGTCTTAGCACATTAGCCATTGGAGTTGTGAGTGATTTATGTGTTCACCATGTTGAGGTGATCATGTGACTTTGCCAGAAATCTATTACACCGTGGAACCGTTTCTTTATTTTCCAGATTCTGTTAAAGCCTCCAACTTATTAGATGATTAAATCCAGATGAAGGAGATGGAAAGTAGCGCGCCGCACAATGGATCACGCACCAGCGCCAAGTCAGCAGTTTTCTCTATTATTATTTTAGCGTTATCTCAACCACATGTTCCTGTGTATACCATTTTTTTTGAGGCAATAAATATATAGTGAAAACCAGGCTATGAAATATTTCACCTCCCCAAATAATTACACAGCATGAAGTAGCCGAGAAGACGAAGCCAAATCACTGCCAACCCATTGTTTCCATTGTCCTCATATAAATTATCGCCGATTCTGATTTGTCGTTCAGTGCCCTGAATATCTGCGGGAGTCTTAGGAAGCCTATGTTATACTGTTATACACTCTGGGGCTGATCTGTAGAGATGAGGAAACCGAACATTCCTTCCGAACACTGCAAAAAAATTTTTGAAAAAAATTACAAATTAGTTCGTAAAGATGGCAGTCGCACATATATCAAAAAATATATGAGGGTAGGCTCACCTGTCCGTGCTCCCCTAGAGTCTTCCTTCAGATCTGTATCCAGCTCCAGCGAGCACAGCCAACCCCTGACGGGAAAGCACCACGGCCACTGGAGAAAGAACCCGCTCAGCCAACCCCTGACGGGAAAGCACCACGGCCACTGGAGAGAGAGACATCTCAGTCAATCACTAACGGGAATGCGCCACGTCAACTGGAGAGAGAGAGCCCACTCAGCCAATCACTGACGGGAAAGTACCACGGCCACTGGAGAGAGAAAGAGCCCGCTCAGCCAATCACTGACAGGAAAGCAGCACGGCCACTGGAAAGAGAGAGATCGCGCTCCAGCCAACCCCTGACAGTAGAGCACCACGGCCACTGGAGCAAGAAAGAACCCGCTTAGTCAATCACTGATGGGAAAGCACCACGGCCACTGGAGAGAGAAAGAGCCACTCAGCCAATCACTGACGGGAAAGCACAACGGCCACTGGAGAGAGAGAGAGCGCGCTCCAGCCAACCCCTGACGGGAAACGCCACGGCCACTGGAGATAGAGCACGCTCAGCCAATCTGTGACGGGAAAGCACCACAGCCACTGGAGAGAGAAAGAACCTGCTAAGCCAATCACTGACAGGAAAGCACCACGGCCACTGGAGAGAGAGAGAGACCGCTCAGCCAATCACTGACAGGAAAGCAGCACGGCCACTGGAAAGAGAGAGATCGCGCTCCAGCCAACCCCTGACAGTAGAGCACCACGGCCACTGGAGCAAGAAAGAACCCGCTTAGTCAATCACTGATGGGAAAGCACCACGGCCACTGGAGAGAGAAAGAGCCACTCAGCCAATCACTGACGGGAAAGCACAACGGCCACTGGAGAGAGAGAGAGCGCGCTCCAGCCAACCCCTGACGGGAAACGCCACGGCCACTGGAGATAGAGCACGCTCAGCCAATCTGTGACGGGAAAGCACCACAGCCACTGGAGAGAGAAAGAACCTGCTAAGCCAATCACTGACAGGAAAGCACCACGGCCACTGGAGAGAGAGAGAGACCGCTCAGCCAATCTCTAACGGGAAAGCGCCATGGCCACTGGAGAGAGAGAGCCCGCTCAGCCAATCACTGGCGGGAAAGCACCACGGCCACTGGAGAGAGAAAGAGCCCGCTCAGCCAATCACTGGCAGTGGTGCTGTCCTGTCTCAGTCAGTGATTGGCTGAGTGGGCTGGAGACAGCTGTGGGGCACACCGGAGACCAGAGACGAAGGACACTATGGGAGTACGGACCGGTAAGTATAGATGAGCAGACTTTTTGAACTGCACTAAAACATCTAAGTGCCTGCAAAGATTTCGCTGTTTTAGTGCAGTTTTTTTAAGGTTTGGACAAACCTGAACTTTACATCAAAGTTCCTTGAACCTGCCAAACTTTTGAAAAGTCTCTACTGAATAGAATCCTCGTTCAATGTACCCCTAAAAGACTGTCCTAAATGACTGGTACCATTGGACTCAATTATTAGATTTTAAGTCAAAGGGGTGTACCCGCGTGTGAATTCAAGTCATGGAAGGTCATTCATCAAGTCATAGAAGGTCATTCATCAAGTCATGGAAGGTCATTCATCAAGTCATAGAAGGTCATTCATCAAGTCATGGAAGGTCATTCATCAAGTCATAGAAGGTCATTCATCAAGTCATGGAAGGTCAGTGTTGCTTGTACCCAAGTCAATTTGGTTTTCTAGAACTCAGACTACTAGAAAATACTAGGAGTGTAGTTAAAACCAGGTCCTACAAGCCCAAAGTCATCATGGTGTTCTCCTGGAATGTTCCATGTGTTTTCTCACTGCCTCCATACCACACACATTCCCCCTTTTTTGTACCAGACCGCCTGTTTTAATAGTGATCTCATATATTAGCATGAGTCAAAAGGTTCCTATACTGAACATTGACAAAACATGGTCATTCATCATCTTGGAGGCAGAGTAAACCATCTCCCGATAGCTGCTCCATTTACTCACCGGCCAATCCAAGATTACCAAATGCTCCGTTGTTTTAGGAAACCGCAATGGAAGAAAAGAAAAAATAATAATCCAGGACGTACAATGAGGGTCCCCGGCTCTAAAAATAGCCTTCGATTGTGTTAGCGCCAAAGCGGCTCCTGTACCTGTCCTGTTATTCTTACCTCTGCATGGATTGAATTTTTAAATAATTTTAGACTAAAAAAAAAATCTGTGAACAACTGCGGCCAATATCCTGCCATGTCCCCCAAGCCTGGATGGCCGGCTCGAGGATTTACGAGCCAGTTTTCCAGTGCTTTACACACGGCCGTCTCCTGCCATTCATACAGATGTTTTGTTCTTTGTTTCCCAGTCTAGGAAGCTGCAGCGTTATCATCTTTGAGTTGTGTTTGCAGCTTTTTGCTCATTTTAAGTTATTTCTTCATATTACATACATAGAGCAGATCTTAATACTCGGCCCTGCTCAGTATAGTTATTCTTTATATTCTACTAATTTTATGCAATAAAAATATTTTTCAGAGTAAACAGAATTGCATCCATCCTTTCCTGAACTTTTCATCTTCCCATGGACTTTTTGGGGTTCTTCTCCTCCATTGACCCACTTTGGGACATTCTTAATTGGATACTGAGATAACAAAAGCAGTTTGACTGTCCTGGAGAAAAGTGCTGGATGGCCAAGGGACCAGGAACAGTGGTGCCCCCTTCAGTATTGACTTGTTAGGAATCCCCTGCAAATCTCACCTCTGTAATTCTAAGGCCAGCGGCTTGAGACATTCAACATGAGAGCAAACATGTAGGTCCCGGCTATGCCGCCCACCTAGCAGGAGCACGTGTTTACCCATCTAATTTGGCATGAACCACTAACTATATATAGATTCCGAACTTGTCTACCCAGAGACAAACCACAGGAATTCTGGTTTTCTGGTACACCAAATAGAAATTACAATGGTGCTTCCTGTTATACGCAACCGCTGCGCTGTTATAAAGGTCTCAGCAATGTGGCAGCAAATTCCTCAGAGGAAAGTTTGGGATTAGGATATTACATGGAGGCCGCCAACTGGATGGTTCCAATGTTTTATCTTTGTAACAATCTCGAGTTGTTTTGGTTTTTTGGATGGTTTGTTTCCAAAGTGGCAAGAAGGAAATCGCTACACAATGGTGGAGCAGCGCCGGCACTTTATCTCAGTACACGATGGGCAGACACAGCACCGGCATGTCATCACAGTACACGATGGGCGAACACAGCACCGGCACGTCATCACATTACACGATGGACAGACACAGCACCGGCACGTCATCACAGTACACGATGGACAGACACAGCACCGGCACGTCATCACAGTACACGATGGGCGGACACAGCACCGGCATGTCATCACAGTACACGATGGGCGGACACAGCACCGGCATGTCATCACAGTACACGATGGGCGGACACAGCACCGGCATGTCATCTCAGTACACGATGGGCAGACACAGCACCGGCACGTCATCACAGTACACGATGGGCGGACACAGCACCGGCATGTCATCACAGTACACGATGGGCGGACACAGCACCGGCATGTCATCACAGTACACGATGGCCAGACACAGCACCGGCGCGTTACCACAGTACACAATGGGCGGACACAGCACCGGCATGTCATCACAGTACACAATGGACAGCACAGCAACAGCACGTTACCATAGTACACGATGGACAGACACAGCACCAGCATGTCATCACAGTACACGATGGGCGGACACAGCACCGGCATGTCATCACAGTACACGATGGACAGACACAGCACCAGCATGTCATCACAGTACACGATGGGCGGACACAGCACCGGCATGTCATCACAGTACACGATGGGCGGACACAGCACCGGCACGTCATCACAGTACATGATGGACGGACACAACACCGGCATGTCATCACAGTACACGATGGCCAGACACAGCACCGGCATGTCATCACAGTACACGATGGGCAGACACAGCACCAGCACGTCATCACAGTACACGATGTACGGACACAACACCGGCACGTCATCACAGTACACGATGGACGGACACAGCACCAGCACGTCATCACAGTACACGATGGACAGACACAACACCGGCATGTCATCACAGTACACGATGGACGGACACAGCACCGGCACGTCATCACAGTACACGATGGGCAGACACAGCACCGGCATGTCATCACAGTACACGATGGACAGACACCGCACCGGCACGTCATCACAGTACACGATGGACGGACACAGCACCGGCACGTCATCACAGTACACGATGGGCAGACACAGCACCGGCATGTCATCACAGTACACGATGGACGGACACAACACCGGCATGTCATCACAGTACACGATGGACAGACACAACACCGGCACGTCATCACAGTACACGATGGACGGACACAGCACCGGCACGTCATCACAGTACACGATGGACAGACACAGCACCGGCATGTCATCACAGTACACGATGGACAGACACAGCACCGGCACGTCATCACAGTACACGATGGACGGACACAACACCGGCATGTCATCACAGTACACGATGGACGGACACAACACCGGCATCTATAAGATAAAACAGAAAAAAACAAGGGCACCGGCGCCTCGTGTCTTACTGTGGCAGACTCTGGTCAGACAAGGAGTGAACAATTGCACTCACCTAGTAGCCCCTTGGGCTGTGTGCATATCACCCCACTGGGGTATCCAGGATTCCGTGTGAATAAGGTAGCAATGGAAGCTGAAGACTGCAGCCAAGTGTATCGTAAACGGGATGCTCCCAACCAGGGGCCCGTATTGAAGACAATAAAATTAAAGGAAAAAAACTTCGATACTTGTAAACAGCGCTGTCTCCAAAAATATCCAAGGCTACACCAAGATGGTGAAAAACAAAAACATATTTATTAAGAAGCACAAAGTTTACGCGTTTCAGGAGTTACATAATCTCCCTTCATCAGAACAGTGCATAAAGTATAGTCCAGTAGTGTTGTGGTTTATAAAGGAAACAAACACCCGCCAAACACACCCGTTTCCCAAAGGGAGGGGGAGGGAGAGGAGGGGCATAAGAATCATGTAGATGTAACAGTTTTATAAAAATAATCAAACTAGAACAACAACGTTTTAGACATAATCTCATTAATCTTTAGGTGTATCATTCTTATGTAAACCGGAGCTCAACTTCAGTGCGGCTCCAGCGTTGAGCTGGATCGATAGAACTAATTCTATACGCAAATTGCGTACGCTAGTTGCGTATGTCACGGGAAGCTTCAAAAGAAGAATCCCCATAGCGCCATAGCGCTGTACAAAATAGGAGGAGCCTGCCCACCGGAGCTACGAATCCCCATAGCGCCATAGCGCTGTACAAAATAGGAGGGGCCTGCCCACAGGAGCTACGAATCACCATAGTGCCATAGCGCTGTACAAACTAGGAGGAGCCGGCCCACAAGGGTTACGTACACATCTGAGGGAGGAGTCTGCACAGACTAACAAATCAGTCGCTCCAGAGGGAGACCGGATTATCAAAACAATAAAACAAACCCAACTGAAGATTACAGGAAAAGTATTACGGCCCGGACCGGACCACCGGCGGATCGCCACGGGATCAAGACGCCCAGGGGAGGCACGGACACCAGAGATGTCCAGGTAACAGAACATGTCCTCCAGGGCGCTACAAAAAGACGCAAGGTCTGAACCCAGCCGCACAGTTCCGCTGACGATGTTGACTGAACAGCAGCAGAGCATGCTGTAACTGGCCAATGTTAACATTGTTATTAAGTAAACTATAGACACCCTTATTGGGAACTAGTTAGACATATGATAAAAAGGGATACATGGTAAGACTAACTAAAATGAACACTAAAGGTGTATAAATAAAAATATAAATATAGAGACCCTTGTTGGAACAAAGCCTCACACCTGATGAAAGATACATATAGTAACAAGTTTAAAATAGACACCATTAAAAATGAAACTATAAACACCCTTAGTGGGGGCTAGTCTTACATATAGTAAACAGAACTACATCAATAACAATAACTAAGTTAGTTAGTTAGGGGGGGGGGCGTTTCATATAAAATCATTCTCAGAATGTCTATTGGCATACATTTTCTATATATTCATTTAGACCTTCGGGTACCAATGTTTTCAATTTGTAGATCCAATAGTTCTCACGTCTCTTCAGATTCTGATATCTTTGGCCACCCACTGGTATCTGTTCAATGGGTAGTACAGTAAATGATGAGAATTTAGAGTTATTGCAGTTGACAGCATGTCTAGAGACGCTATGTAGTAGAAAACCACGTTCAACATTAGACCTATGTTTATTGATTCTCACACGAAGTGCTTGAGTGGTGCGCCCCACGTATTGAATCCCACAGGAACACGTGATTAAATAGACCACAAAAGAAGAACTGCAGGACATAAAAGATTTGATATTGAACGATTCACCAGAAACCCTAGAGCTAAAGTTGGTAGTCCTATTGGCAATATTAGTGCAGCATTTGCACTTACTGACCCCACACCTGAAACTGCCCCTAGTGTTGGTGAGGAAACCACCGTCCACACCCCCTTTCTTCTTGACGGGTTTGAGTCTGCTCGGGGCTAATATATTCTTCAGGCTTGCTGCTCGTCTAAATGTAACCCCGGGGCGGGTGGGTAAAATGTCCCTTAGGAAGGGATCTCGCTGCAGTATGTGCCAGTGTTTGGCAAGAATAGATCTAATATTAGCATTATCTGATGTGAAAGTTGTAATAAAATTTAGATTAAAATCTTTGGCTGTAGGATCATTTTTCTTACCTGGTAAGAGGCACTGATGTTGACTAAGGCCAGCTGCTTTGATCCTAGACTTGGTGACTAGCGATCGTGGGTATTTTTTAGCTAAAAACCTCTTAGTAAGTACTTTACTTTGGTCCCTATAATCTTCCACTCTAGTACAATTTCTTCTAATACGGCGAAATTGTCCGAACGGGATGTTGACTATCCATTTTTTATAATGGGCGCTGTCAAAATGTAAATAACTATTCCCATCCACTGATTTAAAAAAAGTTTTAGTTAAAATCTGTTGTTGTTCATGAAAAATTAAAATATCTAAAAACTCAGCATTATTAGAAAAAATATTGTGTGTAAACTCAAGACCCCACTCATTCCGATTGATATCTGCAATGAACTGTGAGAGTTCTTCCTCAGAGCCACTCCAAATAATAAAAACATCATCTATATATCTACCATATAGTTGACATCTAGAAAAAAATGGATGTTGGTAAATGATAGTATGTTCAAAGCTACCGACAAAAAGATTCGCAAAACTCGGTGCGAACGTACTACCCATGGCTGTCCCTGTCTCTTGTTTGTATAGTTGATTATTGAACTGAAAAACATTATGTTTCAGGATAAACTGTATGCTGTCAAGAATGAACTGTATCTGTTGTACTGGCATACTCGGATCATTGGTAAGGAACTCGGAGACTGCTTTGCCTCCTAACTCATGATCAATGACCGTATAGAGAGACGAGATGTCCATTGTGAGGAAAAGAAAATTTTCTTGCCACGGTATAGCTGTAACCTTCTGAATAAAATGCGAGGAATCTCTTATATAGGAGGGCAATGCCTTCACATGTGGTTGTAAAAATGAGTCCACATATCTAGACATATTAGAAGTAAGTGAATTGATCCCTGAAATTATCGGTCTCCCCGGTGGTTTGGTGATATTTTTATGTACTTTTGGTAAATAATAAAATAATGCCAATGCTGGTTCGTTATTAGAAAGAAATTCAAACTCTTTCTTACTTAACACATCCATTGTTAGCCCGTGACGGATAAAATTGTTATATTCTATAAGATAAGAAGGTAGGGGGTTAGATTTAAGAGATCTATAAAACCGTGTATCTGAAAGCAGCCGGTTGGCCTCTTCGAGGTAATCCTCCCGGTTTAGTAGGACAATGCCCCCACCTTTGTCTGCCGCTTTAATAATTAGTGAAGGATCATCGGCAAGACTCTTCAAGGCCATATTTTCAGATTTGCTCATATTATGGGAATACTTAATGGGCTGTTGAATAAGTGACTCAAAGTCTGCCATAACTAGAGAACTAAAGGATTCCAAAAAACTACCTTTACTGTGAAGGGGATAAAAGTTGGACTTAGGTTTAAAACCACTATCTCGAGCGGGAGGGTTAAGGGAACTCACAGCGATTTCTGATGATGAGTTATTGACACCATTGGAGTCTTTAATCTCAAAATGTCTTTTCAGGGTTAGTTTTCTCACATAAGTATTCAAATCCAGGAACAGTTCGAAATCATTACTTCTAGTTGAAGGACAGAAACTTAATCCCCTTTGTAATACTGCAGTCTCCGTATCATTTAGAACATGCTGTGATAGGTTGAATATTTTCACTCTTTCTATAGGATCATGGTCTCTTGCTTTACCTATATTTTGTTTCTTTTGTCTTTTGTGTCTGACCTTAATTCCCCCTCTACATCCTCTCTTCCTTTCCTCTTTCCGCTTAGAGGTGCCGCTGTTAGTACAACTTCTTGAGTTTGTGAGAATAGGGTCGGCTGTACAGGGGGAGTGGGGTGGAATGGGGGAGGTAGGCCCAAAAAAGAAACATTCTCTATAAAGGTCAGTTCCGGAGGGGTAAGGCTCCTATGGTTAGATTGTGATGTTAAATCGACAAAATCAAGCGGAGTATAAAACACAGGTTCCGACCCAGCAGGATTAGATACAGGGGTCTGGGAGCCTGGATGTACCGTAATCAGTGAGTCCTCCAATAAGGTATCATCATCAAACCTACCTGACGGGAGACTGGGATGATTGTCATAATCTGCCGGTAGGATGTCAAGCAGCTCCTGAGGGATTGCCTCACATTGAATGGGTTTCATAGTAGAAATGTCATGTATGGAAATAGGATTAGATGTAGAAGCTATGATGTCTAGTGATGCAGAAACAGAGACTATAGGGGGTGTGGGAGCTGTAACTATAGAGGCTGTGACAACATCATTAGCTGTGTTAGTACATACACTCTCACCCTGATTGGTGGACATCATAGGTTGGCCATGTACTCCTGGTGGTGAACAGGACGTGAGGGAAGATGTAAATTTAGAGACATGAGTGGTGTTCTTAGATGATCTACCAGGCGTCCCCCTAGACTTCTGATGTAACCACTTCCTATTGGTGACATGGAATGAAGTGTGATGTGGGGGATTGGTGGTTCCTGAGTGAGTTGGATGATATGAGGTGTTCCTAGCTACTGGGTGCACTGGGTGCACTCGGTTACTGGGTGGCCTGGTATCCTTAAGCCAGAATTTAATGTTGTTATTCTTATAATCAGACCTATCTCTCTCAAGCTTCTTCATCTTATTATCCAATACTTCTTTCTCAAAAAGTTTAATTCTACCACTTAATGTGTGATCCCAACGTTGGTATTCGGGGAGATGTTTAAAATCAGAAAGTTGAACCAAACAGGCATCAATTTGATCCGCCGTAAGATTCACCAAACTGTCCCTCTTAGATGCAAGAATCTGCATTACAGTATTAGAACAAATACATAAAGCTGAGTCCCATTCTTTGCAAAAGTCTGGATCGTCCTTAAAAGTAGGGGCAGGTCTCAGCCGTAGCCCTCTGGGGATAATACCCTCTTTTAAATAAACATTCAGAAGGAAGCTGTCCAATTGATGTGTAACTTCTGACTTACTGAGTTTCTCAAGGTTGAAGAATAGTTCCTTCATCTTGGATAATTGATTTCCCATATCCAGTGGTGGTCGTTTCGCAGGGCTAATGCTAGCCTGTTTACTGCTGTTCGTGGATTTGCAGACCGTATTGGAAAATAGATGATTCCTCTGTTGTAGCCGGAAGATGAAGATGAAGAAGCTTGAGAGAGATAGGTCTGATTATAAGAATAACAACATTAAATTCTGGCTTAAGGATACCAGGCCACCCAGTAACCGAGTGCACCCAGTGCACCCAGTAGCTAGGAACACCTCATATCATCCAACTCACTCAGGAACCACCAATCCCCCACATCACACTTCATTCCATGTCACCAATAGGAAGTGGTTACATCAGAAGTCTAGGGGGACGCCTGGTAGATCATCTAAGAACACCACTCATGTCTCTAAATTTACATCTTCCCTCACGTCCTGTTCACCACCAGGAGTACATGGCCAACCTATGATGTCCACCAATCAGGGTGAGAGTGTATGTACTAACACAGCTAATGATGTTGTCACAGCCTCTATAGTTACAGCTCCCACACCCCCTATAGTCTCTGTTTCTGCATCACTAGACATCATAGCTTCTACATCTAATCCTATTTCCATACATGACATTTCTACTATGAAACCCATTCAATGTGAGGCAATCCCTCAGGAGCTGCTTGACATCCTACCGGCAGATTATGACAATCATCCCAGTCTCCCGTCAGGTAGGTTTGATGATGATACCTTATTGGAGGACTCACTGATTACGGTACATCCAGGCTCCCAGACCCCTGTATCTAATCCTGCTGGGTCGGAACCTGTGTTTTATACTCCGCTTGATTTTGTCGATTTAACATCACAATCTAACCATAGGAGCCTTACCCCTCCGGAACTGACCTTTATAGAGAATGTTTCTTTTTTGGGCCTACCTCCCCCATTCCACCCCACTCCCCCTGTACAGCCGACCCTATTCTCACAAACTCAAGAAGTTGTACTAACAGCGGCACCTCTAAGCGGAAAGAGGAAAGGAAGAGAGGATGTAGAGGGGGAATTAAGGTCAGACACAAAAGACAAAAGAAACAAAATATAGGTAAAGCAAGAGACCATGATCCTATAGAAAGAGTGAAAATATTCAACCTATCACAGCATGTTCTAAATGATACGGAGACTGCAGTATTACAAAGGGGATTAAGTTTCTGTCCTTCAACTAGAAGTAATGATTTCGAACTGTTCCTGGATTTGAATACTTATGTGAGAAAACTAACCCTGAAAAGACATTTTGAGATTAAAGACTCCAATGGTGTCAATAACTCATCATCAGAAATCGCTGTGAGTTCCCTTAACCCTCCCGCTCGAGATAGTGGTTTTAAACCTAAGTCCAACTTTTATCCCCTTCACAGTAAAGGTAGTTTTTTGGAATCCTTTAGTTCTCTAGTTATGGCAGACTTTGAGTCACTTATTCAACAGCCCATTAAGTATTCCCATAATATGAGCAAATCTGAAAATATGGCCTTGAAGAGTCTTGCCGATGATCCTTCACTAATTATTAAAGCGGCAGACAAAGGTGGGGGCATTGTCCTACTAAACCGGGAGGATTACCTCGAAGAGGCCAACCGGCTGCTTTCAGATACACGGTTTTATAGATCTCTTAAATCTAACCCCCTACCTTCTTATCTTATAGAATATAACAATTTTATCCGTCACGGGCTAACAATGGATGTGTTAAGTAAGAAAGAGTTTGAATTTCTTTCTAATAACGAACCAGCATTGGCATTATTTTATTATTTACCAAAAGTACATAAAAATATCACCAAACCACCGGGGAGACCGATAATTTCAGGGATCAATTCACTTACTTCTAATATGTCTAGATATGTGGACTCATTTTTACAACCACATGTGAAGGCATTGCCCTCCTATATAAGAGATTCCTCGCATTTTATTCAGAAGGTTACAGCTATACCGTGGCAAGAAAATTTTCTTTTCCTCACAATGGACATCTCGTCTCTCTATACGGTCATTGATCATGAGTTAGGAGGCAAAGCAGTCTCCGAGTTCCTTACCAATGATCCGAGTATGCCAGTACAACAGATACAGTTCATTCTTGACAGCATACAGTTTATCCTGAAACATAATGTTTTTCAGTTCAATAATCAACTATACAAACAAGAGACAGGGACAGCCATGGGTAGTACGTTCGCACCGAGTTTTGCGAATCTTTTTGTCGGTAGCTTTGAACATACTATCATTTACCAACATCCATTTTTTTCTAGATGTCAACTATATGGTAGATATATAGATGATGTTTTTATTATTTGGAGTGGCTCTGAGGAAGAACTCTCACAGTTCATTGCAGATATCAATCGGAATGAGTGGGGTCTTGAGTTTACACACAATATTTTTTCTAATAATGCTGAGTTTTTAGATATTTTAATTTTTCATGAACAACAACAGATTTTAACTAAAACTTTTTTAAATCAGTGGATGGGAATAGTTATTTACATTTTGACAGCGCCCATTATAAAAAATGGATAGTCAACATCCCGTTCGGACAATTTCGCCGTATTAGAAGAAATTGTACTAGAGTGGAAGATTATAGGGACCAAAGTAAAGTACTTACTAAGAGGTTTTTAGCTAAAAAATACCCACGATCGCTAGTCACCAAGTCTAGGATCAAAGCAGCTGGCCTTAGTCAACATCAGTGCCTCTTACCAGGTAAGAAAAATGATCCTACAGCCAAAGATTTTAATCTAAATTTTATTACAACTTTCACATCAGATAATGCTAATATTAGATCTATTCTTGCCAAACACTGGCACATACTGCAGCGAGATCCCTTCCTAAGGGACATTTTACCCACCCGCCCCGGGGTTACATTTAGACGAGCAGCAAGCCTGAAGAATATATTAGCCCCGAGCAGACTCAAACCCGTCAAGAAGAAAGGGGGTGTGGACGGTGGTTTCCTCACCAACACTAGGGGCAGTTTCAGGTGTGGGGTCAGTAAGTGCAAATGCTGCACTAATATTGCCAATAGGACTACCAACTTTAGCTCTAGGGTTTCTGGTGAATCGTTCAATATCAAATCTTTTATGTCCTGCAGTTCTTCTTTTGTGGTCTATTTAATCACGTGTTCCTGTGGGATTCAATACGTGGGGCGCACCACTCAAGCACTTCGTGTGAGAATCAATAAACATAGGTCTAATGTTGAACGTGGTTTTCTACTACATAGCGTCTCTAGACATGCTGTCAACTGCAATAACTCTAAATTCTCATCATTTACTGTACTACCCATTGAACAGATACCAGTGGGTGGCCAAAGATATCAGAATCTGAAGAGACGTGAGAACTATTGGATCTACAAATTGAAAACATTGGTACCCGAAGGTCTAAATGAATATATAGAAAATGTATGCCAATAGACATTCTGAGAATGATTTTATATGAAACGCCCCCCCCCCTAACTAACTAACTTAGTTATTGTTATTGATGTAGTTCTGTTTACTATATGTAAGACTAGCCCCCACTAAGGGTGTTTATAGTTTCATTTTTAATGGTGTCTATTTTAAACTTGTTACTATATGTATCTTTCATCAGGTGTGAGGCTTTGTTCCAACAAGGGTCTCTATATTTATATTTTTATTTATACACCTTTAGTGTTCATTTTAGTTAGTCTTACCATGTATCCCTTTTTATCATATGTCTAACTAGTTCCCAATAAGGGTGTCTATAGTTTACTTAATAACAATGTTAACATTGGCCAGTTACAGCATGCTCTGCTGCTGTTCAGTCAACATCGTCAGCGGAACTGTGCGGCTGGGTTCAGACCTTGCGTCTTTTTGTAGCGCCCTGGAGGACATGTTCTGTTACCTGGACATCTCTGGTGTCCGTGCCTCCCCTGGGCGTCTTGATCCCGTGGCGATCCGCCGGTGGTCCGGTCCGGGCCGTAATACTTTTCCTGTAATCTTCAGTTGGGTTTGTTTTATTGTTTTGATAATCCGGTCTCCCTCTGGAGCGACTGATTTGTTAGTCTGTGCAGACTCCTCCCTCAGATGTGTACGTAACCCTTGTGGGCCGGCTCCTCCTAGTTTGTACAGCGCTATGGCACTATGGTGATTCGTAGCTCCTGTGGGCAGGCCCCTCCTATTTTGTACAGCGCTATGGCGCTATGGGGATTCGTAGCTCCGGTGGGCAGGCTCCTCCTATTTTGTACAGCGCTATGGCGCTATGGGGATTCTTCTTTTGAAGCTTCCCGTGACATACGCAACTAGCGTACGCAATTTGCGTATAGAATTAGTTCTATCGATCCAGCTCAACGCTGGAGCCGCACTGAAGTTGAGCTCCGGTTTACATAAGAATGATACACCTAAAGATTAATGAGATTATGTCTAAAACGTTGTTGTTCTAGTTTGATTATTTTTATAAAACTGTTACATCTACATGATTCTTATGCCCCTCCTCTCCCTCCCCCTCCCTTTGGGAAACGGGTGTGTTTGGCGGGTGTTTGTTTCCTTTATAAACCACAACACTACTGGACTATACTTTATGCACTGTTCTGATGAAGGGAGATTATGTAACTCCTGAAACGCGTAAACTTTGTGCTTCTTAATAAATATGTTTTTGTTTTTCACCATCTTGGTGTAGCCTTGGATATTTTTGGAGACAGCGCTGTTTACAAGTATCGAAGTTTTTTTCCTTTAATTTTATTGACAACACCGGCATGTCATCACAGTACACGATGGACGGACACAACACCGGCATGTCATCACAGTACACGATGTACGGACACAACACCGGCATGTCATCACAGTACACGATGTACGGACACAACACCGGCATGTCATCACAGTACACGATGGACAGACACAGCACCGGCATGTCATCACAGTACACGATGGACGGACACAACACCGGCACGTCATCACAGTACACGATGGGCGGACACAGCACCAGCACATCATCACAGTACACGATGGACAGACACAGCACCGGCACGTCATCACAGTACACGATGGACGGATACAGCACCAGCACGTCATCACAGTACACGATGGACAGCACAGCACCAGCACGTTACCATAGTACACGATAGGCGGACACAGTCCGGGCACATCATCACAGTACACGATGGGCAGACACAGCACCGACTCGTTACCACAGTACACGATGGGCGGCACAGCAGCGGCACGTCATCACAGTACACAACGGACAGCACAGCACCAGCACATTACCACAGTACACGATGGACAGCACAGCACCAGCACGTTACCATAGTACACGATAGGCGGACACAGTCCGGGCACATCATCACAGTACACGATGGGCAGACACAGCACCGACTCGTTACCACAGTACACGATGGGCGGCACAGCAGCGGCACGTCATCACAGTACACAACGGACAGCACAGCACCAGCACATTACCACAGTACACGATGGGTGGACACAGCAATGGCACATCATCACAGTATACAATGGGCGGACACAGCACCGACACGTCATCACAGTACACGATGGCCGGACACATTGTGGTGTCCCACTAGGGGTGGTACTGTTACATACACCCTTCGCAAAAGTCTGTACTTTTTGTGGTCTTATTATGATGAAAGTAGTATTAAGAGTTGGCCACTAGAAGTCGCTGTATTATGTATTAGTGTATGGAAACTGCACAGTTGAAGGATCGCGAAGGGTTATTGTGTTTATGTGTTACCAGAATCTGCAGACCAGTAGGATTTCTGCTTTCTTCTCTTCTGTCATTTCTCCTCTCTATTCTTCTATTGCACTTTTTTACCCAATCACAGCGCACCATACAGGGTGTAGAGGAAGTTAGTCCCATGGGTGGAGGAGGAGCAAGAGTCTTCTGTTTGGGACGGTGTGGAGAAAGCTAGATAGCTCTCCATAGTAGTCCTGTCTGGGCCCTGGCCCTCTGCCCCTCATGGGTAGGATGCAAGACAGTACACTGTTACCAACCTTCTCACAAGAATCTACACCAAGCACTATGCAGTGTTAAATCTCTCAGGAGAGGACTAACCAATAGATAACCTCAACCCGCGCCGTGGACAAGGAGAAATCACAGAGCAGGACAGTATCCACTATAGAGTCACAGTGCCAGGAACTGGTCCGGACAGAGCAAAGTTGCAGTAAGTCTTTGAACTCCATCTCGCAGCGCTGGTGTTAGCAGAGAACCCTCAGCCAGGCCCGGATTGGTAATCTGGCGGAGCGGGCGAATGCCCGCTGGGCCGCCAGGATTACCAATCAGAGGGGCTTCTGGTCCCCCTGCAAACTAATATCGGCCCCTGCAGTGGTTGAGAGAACGGCGCTGCCGACCACCGCACTGTTCCCTCGGCCTCTGCTAATGGGGCTGAGCCGGCATATTCTCCCTCCCCTCCGGAACACTCAAGGGCCGCTCTGCCTCTTAGTTATTTCTCTATGTGTAGAGGTGCCGCACAGGCACGTCTGCTACCGTCGGCTGACGTCATTTCCTGCCGCAGGGGAGCTGATTAATGGAGGACAGGGGAGAAGGAGCTGCTGCCGACTGAGGAATCACACAGAGGGGGCCCTTGCTGCTATGAACAAACAGCACTGCTTGGTGAGAAGAAAGAAGGACTCTTAAAGACCTGTTCTTCTCACCAAGCTACAGCCAAAGCCTGCCCTCCCCCCCTGTGTAAGGACGCAACCAACTTTCCCTCCCCCACTCAGTGACGTCATCATCTCCTTCCTGCTCTGCTGTCGGAGGGGCAGGGGAGCACCATGCTGGCTGTGAGGGAGGAGGACCTGATTGTTATACTATTGTTATACTCTGAGTGCAAAGTGAAAGTGTGTTTCTATATAGTAGTGTGTACAGTATGTGTATTGTGTGTGTAAAGGATTTCTATATGTATGTATAGTGTGTATTTATATATGATATATGCATTTACAGTATATATATATATATATATATATATATATATATATATATATATATATATATGTGTGTGTGTGTGTGTGTGTATAGTGTATGCATTCCTCTGTAGTATGCTTATGATAAATGCATGTATGAATGTGCAGTAGGCATGCATATAGAGGCCATGTTCACATGGCGTAACATACCGGCCGTTCTGTGGACGGTGTTAGAGAAGATCATTCCAGTCGGTACTGCAGTACCAGACGGATAATCTTCACTGCCGCTGAATTCGGATGCAGGCGGATGTGTGTCTGCAGCCGAATTCCCTGCTGCTCACAATGGAGCGTGCGTCCAGAGTTGCACGTGCCATTGTGTGAACTGACTCGGTTTTCTGTGGCCCCAGAAAACAGACATGTCAGTTTCATGCGGCGCCGCTAGGGATCCCGGCCGGAGTGTATACTATGTGTATACACTCCAGTCAAGATTCCTTAGAAAGTACCATTACATAAGTTCCATAGTAATCATGGCCGTTGTTACATCAGCCATGATTGTTACATAACCTACGCAGTGGGAACATGGCTTTATAATGTATATTTGTACAGATTGTGTTCATATGTGCATGTATTAAGGAGGGGGGGTGGGGTGAAGGGGACCATCTATAAGGGAGGGGGGTGAAGGGGACCATCTATAAGGGAGGAGGGGAGAAGGGGACCATCTATAAGGGAGGGGGGGTGAAGGGGACCATCTATAAGGGAGGGGGGGTGAAGGGGACCATCTATAAGGGAGGGGGGGTGAAGGGGCCATCTATAAGGGAGGAGGGGGGGTGAAGGGGACCATCTATAAGGGAGGGGGGGGTGAAGGGGGCCATCTATAAGGGAGGGGGGGTGAAGGGGACCATCTATAAGGGAGGGGGGTGAAGGGGGCCATCTATAAGGGAGGGGGGGGTGAAGGGGACCATCTATAAGGGAGGGGGGGGGGTGAAGGGGGCCATCTATAAGGGAGGAGGGGGGGTGAAGGGGACCATCTATAAGGGAGGGGGGGGGGTGAAGGGGACCATCTATAAGGGAGGGGGGGGTGAAGGGGACCATCTATAAGTCAGGGGGGGGTGAAGGGGGCCATCTATAAGGGAGGGGGGGTGAAGGGGACCATCTATAAGGGAGGAGGGGGGTGAAGGGGGCCATCTATAAGGGAGGAGGGGGGGTGAAGGGGGCCATCTATAAGGGAGGGGGGGTGAAGGGGACCTTCTATAAGGGAGGGGGGGGTGAAGGGGACCATCTATAAGGGAGGGGGGGGGGGTGAAGGGGACCATCTATAAGGGAGGGGGGGGGTGAAGGGGACCATCTATAAGGGAGGGGGGGGGTGAAGGGGGCCATCTATAAGGGAGGGGGGGTGAAGGGGACCTTCTATAAGGGAGGGGGGGGTGAAGGGGACCATCTATAAGGGAGGGGGGGTGAAGGGGACCATCTATAAGGGAGGGGGGGGGGTGAAGGGGACCATCTATAAGGGAGGGGGGGGGGTGAAGGGGACCATCTATAAGGGAGGGGGGGTGAAGGGGGCCATCTATAAGGGAGGGGGGGTGAAGGGGACCATCTATAAGGGAGGGGGGGGGTGAAGGGGACCATCTATAAGGGAGGGGGGGTGAAGGGGGCCATCTATAAGGGAGGGGGGGGGGGTGAAGGGGACCATCTATAAGGGAGGGGGGGTGAAGGGGGCCATCTATAAGGGAGGGGGGGTGAAGGGGACCATCTATAAGGGAGGGGGGGTGAAGGGGACCATCTATAAGGGAGGGGGGGTGAAGGGGACCATCTATAAGGGAGGGGGGGGGGTGAAGGGGACCATCTATAAGGCAGGGGGGGTGAAGGGGACCATCTATAAGGGAGGGGGAGAGGAGGCCATCTATAAGGGAGGGTGGGGGGAGAGGGGGCCATCTATAAGGGAGGGGGTAGAGGGGGCCATCTATAAGGGAGGGTGGGGGGAGAGGGGGCCATCTATAAGGAGGGCAACATGGGGGGAGAGGGAATACACAGAGGGGGGCATATATTATTAGGGGGTCACACTAAATGAGGGTGTAAAGGGGACAATACAGATGTGCAGTGTGTATATAGATGAGGATGGTGCCAGAGTGTGGAGCCTAATATGTCTGTCTGGCAGATTCTGTGGATTCGTGGCTCGGAGAAGTTCTCATAACGGCCCAGGGCAAATGGAGAAGAAGATGAAAAGGGAAGAACTCCGATCAGAAAAGACGTCCCCTGTGAGTCACCTGATATAACTGCACTGTAATGTATATGGTGTATAGAGCCTGTGTAGAGCTGGGGCCACCTCTATATGACTGGATGAGGTGATTTAGTATACTGGATTTGGTCAGTAACAATATGGTGGTGATGGTTGTGGTTGTGGTGTGGCGGTAATGTTTCCTTCCTATATACTGGTATTACTGGTAATATAGGTCTCAGTATACAGGATTTGGTCGGTAACAGTATGGCAGTAATATGTACGGTGATAATACTTTCTCTTCCAATATGCTGGTGTTAGTGGTAATATCTGTCTTGGTGTGTGTGTGTATATATATATATATATATATATATATATATATACACACACCAATAGCATCACTTGGTCGTGAAAGGAGGGGGGGGGGGGGCCCAAGTTGGCCTCTCGCACCAGGGCCCAGGAGACATTAGCTACGCCCCTGTGTGTGTGTGTGTATGTATGCATGCACCGTATGTGTGTGCACAGTGTGTCTGTATGTATATTTGTGTGCATGCACAGTATGTATGTGTGCACAGTGTGTGTGTGTATGTATGTATGTATGCACAGTATGTATGTATGCATGCACAGTGTGTGTGTGTTTGTCTTTATGTATGTATGTATGCACAGTATGTATGTATGTATGTATGTGTGCACAGTATGTATGTATGTATGTATGTATGTATGTGTGCACAGTGTGTGTTGAGTGTTTGTGATGTATGTATAGCATATGTGGTGTGTGGATGCGGGTAAGAAATACAGAGGGGACCTGATACTATAATACTATATAGAGGTGCAGAAGGGCTGGACTACTATTTAGTAGCACAGACTGCTTATAAGGGGGCACAGAGGGAGAAAGGTTACTGTGGCAATACACTTGAAGATGATGCTGGAGCAAGGATCCTAAATTGTTTGTCTGGTAGATCTTGCAGGGAGGTGTCATGGCTGGAGAAGTCTTCATGATAGCCAACCAAGAAAAAGAGAACAACTTCAGCAAAAATGTCACTTGCTATTCATGCACAGAAGACACCTCCTGTGAGTCACTGGATGTAACTGCACTGTAATTACTTCTTTTTATTACCAGCTAAAGTGTAAATCAGTCAGAGCAGGCCGGGGCAGGAGGTGCAGCTGGGGCTCTGCTCTACCTCTCACACTTCAGCTGGTAATGATTATAAAAGTTTATGTAGGACTAAAGGTCCTGTCACTTATATCTCCCTCGCACCTGTATGCCGGGATCTACAACACTGTACGTGGTATGGACCACTCTTATTCCCTTTAAGAGCACAGACATACCTAATCCATTGTACATACATAAATATGCAACATCAAATCCACAGCAGATTATGTTGTTTTTTTATGTGTTGATGGTAGGGTTCATGTATTTAATGAAGTAGTGAGTAATGAGCAGAATTCGCTACAGCCTGTATAGCACACTGCTGTCTATAATATATTGGGGAGCATATATTATGTGGGCTGCTGAGGTTTGAGTGCCAGGGCTGATTTTAAGTCCCAGTCCGGCCCTGCCCTGAGCATTCAGCTCAACCCAGGTAACAAGGTCTGGGACCTGTGTCACCCATTAGTACAGTTCGGCCAGCGCTAGTGGGCATAAGGTGGTGTGAAGACTGAAGTTAAAGATGTTCTTCTTATTATTCTTCTTCTCATTCTTCTAAGTATTCTACCTCATCCTCCAACATCCCGGCAGAGCACATTACTACATGGATTGAGACTCACGGCATCCTCCTCTCTGCTACTCTGCCTCAGCAAAACTCTACCGACACGACTATCTCCTACACTGCACTTATCCTACAGATCTGGTTGTCTTATGTTCAAGTCTTTATTAGAACTTTGTCAGGTGCATATCAGAGACCTTCTGTATCACCTGCTGCAAATTTACAAGTAGTAACCAACTCAACGTTATCTCAGAGTCTGTGATTATTCGCTACCACCTGCACAGCATATACACCGCAACCTTGGGACACTCCCCCTTTCTGCGGGTGGCGGGTCCTACTATCTGGGAGGGTCACTACACCACTCTGGCCATCTGTGACTACACCATCTGTGACTACACTATCCCAAGGGACCCGGTAGCATCCCGACAGGACACTGACCATAGGGGAAAAGGGTACAACATGCAATAATGCATGTCACCAAACAAAGAGGGAAAGGGGCGACTCGTGGCGGCCCATGATGCCCCTACGCGTTACATTCCACCGGAACTTCGTCAGTTCGAAGTTCCAGTGGAACGTAAGGCGTAGGGGCATCATGGGCAGCAACGAGTCGCTCCTTTCCCTCTTTGTTTGGTGACATGCATTATTGATTTATTTATTTTTCAACATTTCATATTTTATCACCATTCACAGCACAAGCGAACAATTTGGTTTCCTGATGTGGATACCTTTAATCACGTTTATGTTGTTCATTCACTTGTTGTTTGAGGGTTTATAGGGCTACACTCCATGATCGTTTGCTGGCCTGTGGGTTCCCATTATTGTGTGGGTCCCACCGTGTTTTTCCCTCTTTGGGAATTTTAAATGTTTTTAATGTGCAGGGATCTGGTTTCCTTTGCCATTTTTTGAATTTGTGTGTTAATTACCAATAAAATATTTTTGCATTTTCTCAATCATTGTTGGTGTGCTCCTATATATGACATTTCTGTTTCTTTAGTGGTCCACGATGGACAGACACAGCACCGCCACATCATCACAGTACACGATGGACAGACACCGCACCGGCACGTCATCACAGTACACGATGGACGGACACAACACCGGCATGTCATCACAGTACACGATGGACGGACACAGCACCGGCATGTCATCACAGTACACGATGGACGGACACAGCACCGCCACATCATCACAGTACACGATGGACGGACACAACACCGGCATGTCATCACAGTACACGATGGACGGACACAGCACCGGCATGTCATCACAGTACACGATGGACGGACACAACACCGCCACATCATCACAGTACACGATGGACGGACACAGCACCGGCATGTCATCACAGTACACGATGGACGGACACAACACCGGCACGTCATCACAGTACACGATGGACGGACACAACACCGGCACGTCATCACAGTACACGATGGCCAGACACAGCACCGGCATGTCATCACAGTACACGATGGACGGACACAGCACCGGCATGTCATCACAGTACACGATGGACGGACACAGCACCAGCACATCATCACAGTACACGATGGACGGACACAACACCGGCACGTCATCACAGTACACGATGGACGGACACAGCACCGGCACGTCATCACAGTACACGATGGGCAGACACAACACCGGCATGTCATCACAGTACACGATGGACAGACACAACACCGGCATGTCATCACAGTACACGATGGACGGACACAGCACCAGCACATCATCACAGTACACGATGTACGGACACAACACCGGCATGTCATCACAGTACACGATGGGCAGACACAACACCGGCATGTCATCACAGTACACGATGGACAGACACAGCACCAGCATGTCATCACAGTACACGATGGACGGACACAGCACCAGCACATCATCACAGTACACGATGTACGGACACAACACCGGCATGTCATCACAGTACACGATGGACGGACACAGCACCGGCATGTCATCACAGTACACGATGGACGGACACAGCACCAGCACATCATCACAGTACACGATGTACGGACACAACACCGGCATGTCATCACAGTACACGATGGGCGAACACAACACCTCTTTCCCCCTTTATAGATGGTCCCCCTCTTTCCCTCTTTATAGATGGTCCCCCTCTTTCCCCCTCTATAGATGGTCCCCCTCTTTCCCCCTTTATAGATGGTCCCCCTCTTTCCCTCTTTATAGATGGTCCCCCTCTTTCCCTCTTTATAGATGGTCCCCCTCTTCCCCCCTTATAGATGGTCCCCCTCTTTCCCCCTTATAGATGGTCCCCCTCTTTCCCCCTCTATAGATGGTCCCCCTCTTTCCCCCTCTATAGATGGTCCCCCTCTTTCCCTCTTTATAGATGGTCCCCCTCTTTCCCCCCTTATAGATGGTCCCCCTCTTTCCCCCTCTATAGATGGTCCCCCTCTTTCCCCCTCTATAGATGGTCCCCCTCTTTCCCCATCTTATAGATGGTCCCCCTCTTTCCCCTTTATAGATGGTCCCCCTCTTTCCTCTTTATAGATGTTCCCCCTCTTTTCCCCTTTATAGATGGTCCCCCTCTTTCCCCCCTTTATAGATGGTCCCCCTCTCCCCCCTCCCTTTATAGCTGGTCCCCCTCTTTCCCTCTTTATAGCTGGTCCCCCTCTTTCCCCCCTTATAGCTGGTCCCCCTCTTTCCCCACTTATAGATGGTCCCCCTCTTCCCTCTCCCCCCTTATAGCTGGTCCTCCTTTCCCCCCTTATAGATGGTCCCCCTCTCCCCCCTCCCTTATAGATGGTCCCCCTCTTTCCTCCCCTTATAGCTGGTCCTCCTTTCCCCCCTCTATAGATGGTCCCCCTCTCCCCCCTCCCTTTATAGATGGTCCCCCTCTTTCCCCCCCTTATAGCTGGTCCTCCTTTCCCCCTTATAGATGGTCCCCCTCTTCCCTCTTCCCCCCCCCCCTTATAGCTGGTCCCCCTCTTCCCTCTCCCCCCCCCCCCCCTTATAGCTGGTCCCCCTCTCCCCCCACCCCTTTATAGATGCCCCCCAGTGAGTAAATAACACAAAAATAACTAAATATAACTCACCTACCCTGCGTTCCCCCGTCGATCCTCTCTCCGTCTGATGCGCGGCTGCCGGGGGTGTCCCGTCCTCTCCCCGGCAGCGCGCGCATCACACAGCTCCTAGTGCCGCCTGGGCCCTGACTTCCGGTACGTGCGCTCCCAGTACCGGAAATCAGGGCCCCAGGCGGCACTAGGAGCTGTGCGATGCGCGCGCTGCCGGGGAGAGGACGGGACACCCCCGGCAGCCGCGCATCAGACGGAGGCAGCCGGAGACTCTTGTGACCGCAAGCGAAACAATGCTTGCGGTCACAAGAGTGCAGTGGCGAGGGGGCCTCCCGGACGGCATTATAATGTGGGCGGCAAGGCATGGGCCCCCCCGGAGCCTCGGGCCCCGGGCGGCCGCCCAAACCGCCTACATTATAATCCGCCACTGAGTACATTTGAGGACAGTGGTACAGTACATTAGAGGACAGTGGTACAGTACATTAGAGAGGACAGTGGTACAGTACATTAGAGGACAGTGGTACAGTACATTAGAGGACAGTGGTACAGTACATTAGAGGGGACAGTGGTACAGTACATTAGAGAGGACAGTGGTACAGTACATTAGAGAGGACAGTGGTACAGTACATTAGAGGGGACAGTGGTACAGTACATTAGAGGGGACAATGGTACACTACATTAGAGAGGACAGTGGTACAGTACATTAGAGGGGACAGTGGTACATTACATTAGAGAGGACAGTGGTACAGTACATTAGAGGGGACAGTGGTACAGTACATTAGAGGGGACAGTGGTACAGTACATTAGAGAGGACAGTGGTACAGTACATTAGAGGGGACAGTGGTAGAGTACATTAGAGAGGACAGTGGTAGAGTACATTAGAGAGGACAGTGGTACAGTACATTAGAGGAGACAGTGGTACAGTACATTACAGGGGACAGTGGTACATTACATTAGAGAGGACAGTGGTACAGTACATTAGAGAGGACAGTGGTACAGTACATTAGAGAGGACAGTGGTACAGTACATTAGAGGGGACAGTGGTACAGTACATTAGAGAGGACAGTGGTACAGCACATTAGAGAGGACAGTGGTACAGTACATTAGAGGGGACAGTGGTACAGTACATTAGAGGGGACAATGGTACAGTACATTAGTGAGGACAGTGGTACAGTACATTAGAGAGGACAGTGGTACAGTACATTAGAGAGGACAGTGGTACAGTACATTAGAGGAGACAGTGGTACAGTACATTAGAGGGGACAGTGGTACATTACATTAGAGGGGACAGTGGTACAGTACATTAGAGGGGACAGTGGTACAGTACATTAGAGGGGACAGTGGTACAGTACATTAGAGAGGACAGTGGTACAGTACATTAGAGGGGACAGTGGTAGAGTACATTAGAGAGGATAGTGGTAGAGTACATTAGAGGGGACAGTGGTACAGTACATTAGAGAGGACAGTGGTACAGTACATTAGAGAGGACAGCGGTACAGTACATTAGAGGACAGTGGTACAGTACATTAGAGAGGACAGTGGTACAGTACATTAGAGAGGACAGTGGTACAGTACATTAGAGAGGACAGTGGTACAGGACATTAGAGGACAGTGGTACAGTACATTAGAGAGGACAGTGGTACAGTACATTAGAGGGGACAGTGGTACAGTACATTAGAGAGGACAGTGGTATAGTACATTAGAGAGGACAGTGGTACAGTACATTGTGGGCACAGTATAGTACAATGACAGTGGCACTATTTATTATAAACACAGTTCATAAGAGACACAGTTTATCCAGGGGGGCAGTGGCACAGTTCATTAGGACAAAGGGGTACCATTCACTTAGCACAAGGTGGGGGGGCTTACTGCAGATAGGGGCAAAAATTTGGGGCCCAGCTTACGATGAGGGCACAAAGGGGGGAGGGGGGCTAACTACAAAGGGCAAAGAGAGGGAGCACAACCACAGATGAGGGCACAAAGAAGTGATCTCACTACAGACGAGGACACAACGATGGATCCTAACTACTGATACAGGTATAAAGAAGGGACCTATCTATAGATAGAGGAACAGAAAAGGGAAATTACTACAATATGGTCTTCACAGAGGTTTCTGTTACTGTTTAGGGGCACTATGATCGAAAGTTTGTATAGAGGTGGTTAAAGGTGCTGTAAAAGTAAGGTGCTGAAAATGTTTGTCTGGCAGATGATGCTGTGATGATTTGTGGTTGGAAGAAGTATTCATAATAGGAAAGAAAAGGAAACCTGACCAACACTGATCAGAGAAGATGTCACCTGTGAGTCACTGGATGTGTCTGCACTGTACTTACATGGCATACAGAGCTTGTGTACAGCTGGTATCTACTTCTATTTGTTCACTGTATGGGGGAATATTGGCCCCTGTGTGATGGAGTGTAGTACCTGTATAGTAGTAATGCTTGTGGAGTGACAGTATTATTAAGTAATAGAGATGAGTGAACCGGGTTTGGGTTTGAGTCCATCCGAACCCGAACGTTCGGCATTTGATTTGTTGGGGCTGCTGAACTTGGATAAAGCTCTAAGGTTGTCTGAAAAACATGGATACAGCCAATGACTATATCCATGTTTTCCACATAGCCTTAGGGCTTTATCCAAGTTCAGCAGCCACCGCTAATCAAATGCCGAACATTCGGGTTCGGATCGACTCGAGCATGCTCCAGGTTCGCTCATCTCTATTAAGTAACCTTTTATAATGTAGTTACTATGTGATTGTAGTATGTGGTACATGGTATTTGTCCCTTTTATACTAGTATTATTGGTAATATTAGTATACAGGGCTTGGTCAGTACTAGTATAATGTCCATGTCCATACCTGGTACAGTCCAATCCAAAGCAGATTACACTCTGGCCTCATATAAAAATCCTGGGGGGGGAAGGGGGGGTACAAAAAAAAGAATCTATACTTCCCTGTGCCCCAGCTCTCTCACAGATGCCGGTATTCTGTTCCTCACATCAGGGGCGGATTAACTTTCCCATAGGCCCCGGGCTGTTCACCAAGCCTGGGCCCCCCCACCCCGCTGTAACTATGGCGGCACTTGCCTGGGCCCCCCCATCCCACTGTAACTATGGCAGCACTAGCCTGGCGTTCATAGTACAGGACAGATAATGTCATGATGTCCTGATTTGTGCAAAATTGCCATTAAAAAAGTGATTTTTTGCAAATCATGTCAGAAGTGTAGCCAGGAGACAGTACACCACTGAAAGTATAAGTCTTTTTGGGTGGTCATGGGCCCCCCAGGAGCTCAGGGCCCCGGGCTGCCGCCCGAAATGCCCCTATTATAATCCTCTACTGCCTCACATTCCTGCATTGTCATGTCCCGGCAGGAAGTACCCACTCACCCCAGTACGTGACCCAGGGGGCCCAGGGTACATTTAATCCACCACTGCTCACACCACACTGTATATACAGCTCTGATTACCAGTCTCCAGTATACCAGATTATATACCAGTATATACCAGTCACACCTCACTGTATTATACTGGTGGTATACTGAGGGGCCCACATGAGGGGATTATATACCAGTATATACCAGTCACACCTCACTGTATTATACTGGTGTATACTGAGGGGCCCACATGAGGTGATTATATACCAGTATATACCAGTCACACCTCACTGTATTATACTGGTGTATACTGAGGGGCCCACATGAGGTGATTATATACCAGTATATACCAGTCACACCTCACTGTATTATACTGGTGTATACTGAGGGGCCCACATGGGGGTATTATATACCAGTATATACCAGTCACACCTCACTGTATTATACTGGTGTATACTGAGGGGCCCACATGAGGTGATTATATACCAGTATATACCAGTCACACCTCACTGTATTATACTGGTGTATACTGAGGGGCCCACATGAGGTGATTATATACCAGTATATACCAGTCACACCTCACTGTATTATACTGGTGGTATACTGAGGGGCCACATGAGGGGATTATATACCAGTATATACCAGTCACACCTCACTGTATTATACTGGTGGTATACTGAGGAGCCACATGAGGGATTATATACCAGTATATACCAGTCACACCTCACTGTATTATACTGGTGTATACTGAGGGGTCCACATGAGGGATTATATACCAGTATATACCAGTCACATCTCACTGTATTATACTGGTGTATACTGAGGAGCCACATGAGGGATTATATACCAGTATATACCAGTCACACCTCACTGTATTATACTGGTGTATACTGAGGGGCCCACATGAGAGGATTATATTTACACCCCGTAAACCTTACCCACAATAGGCCAAACCAGGGGCGGGCTGGGCCGGGGGGCACGTGCCCCCTTGGGCCGGTCTTCCCCACCAATGAGTGGGCCGCGACCCGTGGCCGACCCTCTGCTATAATTGAGACTGAAAGAATAGCGCGGCCGGCCGCGGCGCTATTCCCTCAGTCTCTTCCGGGTCGCCTGATCCCCCCCAGCAGCCGCAGACGTGCCGCGCGCAGGCACGTCTGCAGGAACCTACATCAGGTCCCCAGCGGTGACGTCACTTCCCTGACGCGCCGCTGAGGACCTGAGAGGAAAGTGAGAGGAGCCGCCGGGAGAAGCTGCTACAGACTGAAGATCCGGCCCGAGGAGAGGTGAGTGGTTTTTCTTTCTTTTTTTTTAAACCCCTTCACATGTGGCCACACGGGGGGGGGGGGGGGGGGGGGGGGGCAGGGCCGGCCTTTGGGGTGTGCGACCTGTGCGCTTGCACAGGGCGCCTCACTCCCGGCCAGCAGGGGGCGCTCCAGCAGAGAGCTGCACTGCACAGCTCCCAGCCTCGGGTCTCTGTGTCAGAAGCTGCAGTGAGTGTCCTCCACCACAGGGGGGCAGTGTGTGGCAGCAGGCCGGGGGCGGCATCATGTCTCTCTCATCCTCCTGTGAGGAGGCAGGAGGAGAGGATCAGCGCTCCATACACACAGCCTGGGCTCCTAACAACGGACTACTGTGCCCAGCACTGCACAGCTCAGCACCAGGTACACCGTCCGCAGAGGGGGAGGAGCCTCGGGCCGGCAGGGGGCGCTACAGTCATGTTCTGGAGGGAGGAGATGGAGCTCACCCTGGTAGGGCTGCAGCATGAGGAAGCTGAGATACAGGCTGCTGCAGGAATGCTGAGATACAGGCTGCTGCAGGAATGCTGAGATACAGGCTGCTGCAGGCATGAGGAAGCTGAGATACAGGCTGCTGCAGGCATGAGGAAGCTGAGATACAGGCTGCTGCAGGCATGAGGAAGCTGAGATACAGGCTGCTGCAGGCATGAGGAAGCTGAGATACAGGCTGCTGCAGGCATGAGGAAGCTGAGATACAGGCTGCTGCAGGCCTGAGGAAGCTGAGATACAGGCTGCTGCAGGCATGAGGAAGCTGAGATACAGGCTGATGCAGGCATGAGGAGGCTGAGATACAGGCTGCTGCAGGCATGAGGAAGCTGAGATACAGGCTGCTGCAGGCATGAGGGAGCTGAGATACAGGCTGCTGCAGGCATGAGGAAGCTGAGATACAGGCTGCTGCAGGAATGCTGAGATATGAGTAGGAAATATCCATCCATTGCTAGTAATTACTATACTATGTTTTCTCTTGGGTCTGCTGACCACGCCTGACGGTCACCCAGCTTTCCTAGTGTTCTGTACGGCCATTCTGTTGTTCCTTTCTTACTAAACAACCAGGCAGAGTGTATATAGGAGGATATTGGCTGATCATTACCTGTCACCCAGCTTTCCCAGCCTCCTGAATGTGATGCAGCAGTGCTCCCCTTACCCCCTGAGGAGGATGCTGGGGACAGTGTTATGTATGATGTGTGTGTGGACATCACTGGGATGGAGGGCGGCCATGATGTGTGTGATGTGACGTCCTCTCATAGAGGAGCAGAGCTGTGCCTGGCTGGATGGAGGGGAGAGGCCTGGGGCCTTATATACAAGCCTGGCCTCTACACACATCATGTATATACTGTGTGTATGTGTATATACTGTGTGTATGTGTATATATATACTGTATGTGTGTGTGT